>JAQGCS010001843.1:0-12061 GCA_034702105.1 Fuscozetes fuscipes | reverse complement strand
CTCTCTCTCTCTCTCTCTCTCACACACACACACACACACACACACACACAGAAAAATAAGCTAGCAAAATTATTTGATATCTTTTGAATAAAAATTGAGAACAAGGTCAAAAATGAAATAAACTGACCCGAGGTCAATCCCAATATTAGTGGGACGACGTGGCGCACACTCAATGCTTACAACAATGAATTGAATAATTAAAATACTTTTTATTATTTTAAAAAACATTTTGATGGAAATTATTTAATCGAAATTAAAAGTTGTTTCAAATGCGAGCAACAAAACTATAGACTATTCTGATGTAACGGATTTCAAGAACATTCACGAATCGGTTAATTACTATTTACCCAAACTTTGGGTTATTTTTAGTGTAGAATAAAAACAAATGTTATTTAACCAGAAGTTGATTTGAAAATAATTATAACATTTTTAGAGACAAACTTGAATTTCCAAGAAATCAGTTTAGATGTCAAACAAGAATTTCGAGTTTTAATGATTATTATTATTTATAATTCTCTTCCTTAAGAAGAAAGCTTTCATTCGTTTTATTGATTAAAATTAAAATTGAAGATCAAGATCATTTTATTTATGGAAATATATGCCCTAGGCCTCTATATCTGATTGAAATAGAATTAGCAGAACAAAATTGATCTGATGTTTTATAAACATTATTGTTTCAATACTTTTAGATGAGTTTAATATTTTAAAACTAACATTTTATAAAAATATTTGGGGAATTTCTACGTTATGTATCTTAACATGTTCAATCTAAAAATAAGTATTATCGAGGTATAAATTAAAGTGTCTAAACATTTGTATAATTGATTCGTCTGTAAAGACACGGACAGCAAAACCAAGAGAGACAACAACTGTTTTTAACATCTTCTAGGTTTTGGTCGGAATCGATGGGATCGACCTCAAAGATTCTACTATCATGGTGGCGCAGCAAAACGAGTTCGTCCTTGGCTAGTTTTGGTACTTCAGTAATTACTTTCTTTTGGGATTCACTTTTGTTAATACTTTTGTTGGCTTTTGTGTCGACAATAATTCTCTTGAATTTATTCAATCGTTTGACCGCTTCTGTGGGTTCGTCGCATAGACTCAGACCTATTGACTCGAACCTATTCCTCACAATTTCATCAATTTTTCTGCTCTGTTCGGGTGAGTAATAGCTCAGCCAATCGCCAATCACTCCCTCAAAGTGGAACTGTTTTATACTATTCGTGGGAATACCACTTATGTCGACGTTTTTCGGCGGAAATTTGGGTAAATTAAAGGGCAAATCAGTGATATCCTCATCTGTGAGATCATATTTTAAGAAATCCACTATCACTTTCACCATATCAAATGTTTCCTGTTAATGAGCAAGGTTATTAGCATAAAATTGAAATAAATAATTATTTAATTACAAGTTTCAACTCTTCGAATGAAATGACTAAAACATTTTCGGGAAATTTTCGGTATAACTGCCAAAAGTCAACGACATGTGTGAAGTAATCGCCGTATAATAAGTGTCCGTTTAGGAAGAGCTCGAAGAAGTCGTCTAATGACGAGAGAATTGCTTTCACTCTGTGCTGATAGTAATACGAAATCGACTGATCCTTTGGGTTACGAACCAAATAAATTATCTGCAAGATTAAAAAAATGTCTAATTGTATGAGTTTCAAAGAAAAATTTTGCTTGTTAAATCATGTAAATTAATCAAATAAATTAATTAAACAGGATCGAATTATTAGAGTAGAAAACAATTTATTGTTACTTACTTTACAATTAGCATTTCTAACGCCTTCTGGCAATAATTGCAAGGGCAAATTCGTGGTAATAACACGGGGTGATTTGAGTCCTTTGAGCCATCGTAAGTGACCGTAAGGACTGTCTGCCTCTAGTCTGGCCACTTGAGACTTGGGGCGAGCCCTTCGAGACGGTTCCTTCTCTTTTAATTTGTCGACAACTTGTGAGACAATATCCTCGACAGCAGTAGAGCCCGACTGTGGATATGAGGCGATAAAAATATCCGATTGTTTCACTTCGAAGTCTTTAATGTCATCCAACACTTTAGAGTGAATGAGTTCTCCGGGCAGTTCATAGCCCTCATAGTTGAGCACTTTGGGAATCGACTGTAGATATGCCACTCGTTTCTCATTCTTGACAATCAATGGATCCTTTTCTGAATTCTGTAGAGACAGCCCTCGAGTGAGTCTAAACCTTTTCAATGAATTCTTAAGGGTCTTCATAACAAAACCTATATAAAAATAAACTTGACAATCTAAATTTTAAAACAGATTTGATTAGATTTCAAATATGCCCTAGTAAAATGAAAAACAAATATATTTTTCTTGTTAAAAGAGGAAATAGATTTCCGTTCGCTCGATAAAAATCAACAGAAAAATTGTAACACAATTTCATTTAAAACTAACTAAGGATACAATAATTCATAGAATCATATCGACCTAAAATAGAATAAGAATCCTGTTCATTCTCATGGGCATAATTTGATGCTTGATAAAATAAATAATCAGATTATAAATATTGATTACAATTATGATCACTATTTTCAGGTCAATGTTCGTAATTTATAAACCATTAATAAAAAAAAATCAATGAGACAACTGTTCACTGAACAGATGGACTCATATCAATACTACATTTAATCTAGTAGAATTTAGAAATGAACTAGTTTAATTTATAGTGGATTATGAATAACAGGACAATAATAAACTCAATTCAAATATAATGTCAAACAAATATTTTTCAACAAAAGAATTGGTTTTAATTTTGATAATAATTACCGTTTTTAGCGACAAAATTGAAGGCAGTGTCGGTCAGCCTTCAAGTAATAAACTGTTTGCAGAGAAGGGAACCGATGACGAAGAGTCGGCTATCCTTTTACCCAATAAGAAACATGTTCCATTATTTCCACAGATTAATAGATTTTTACCAAGTCTGTCTAATAATAATAAATCTGACAAGTTGTTTTCTGAAAAGCAGATTAATGAAAAGCATGTGAGGACTCGGGTGATAATGCACTTGGATGTTGACGCCATTTACAATTGTACCCCGGATTCTGTTCTCTCGCTTTTAGTGCTTCATTCAGAGTTTGATAACTACTTTACATGCAATCAGGTGCTGGACATACCTCACGAAAACAAATTGAACGCAACACTCAAAAGGATGTCCCGGAAGTCAGGCGAGCCGTTGACCACACCCATCATCACTTTTGACTCATCAGTGAAGTTGGTCTTTTTTAAAGGTTGTCAGACAATTATCATGCTTATTTATTTACTGGCAAGCCCTAGTCTTTGTTAATCAAGTGAATTTTGTTTTCCTTCTTTCAACAGGTAATCAAATGTACCAGAGCACAGGTAATGTGGAAGGCGGCCACTGCAGTGGAGACCAGTTAACAATTTTAAATGTGAGCCTGGTCAGAAACGGATCATGCAACCTAAGATCAGGAGTGCAGCAAATTGTCTCCGATTACGCGATGCTCAACATTTCCGGCAAATGTGAGTCCATGTGTTTCGGTGACGTCAACGTCACTATAAGCCCGGGTTTAAGGAACTGATTAATGTATTTACTCTTATTTTTTTGGTAAAATTATTTGTTTTGGAGGCATATGATATGGAAATGTAATGTATTTCCCACATAAATGTCTAATAAATTATTCATAATTATAACGAATCCAATAAAAAGTGCCATTAATTGTGCTGATACTCATCTTTAGCAAGTTTATTCAAACAGAAGCGTTACACATTTTGTAGTGAAATGATTTTTGTCAAGTTATTGTTTCTAACCTGTTCGATTGCTTTTCTCAATCCTGTTGAGGGACAGACGATGGGAAGACGACCCCATTCTATTGAGCATATCTTTTGTAATCTGATGTTTGCTGAGGAACTGGACCATGCTAAAACCATCGACAGACGAGCTCTAAGCCAGGCATACAGGGTAAATGACCACTTTGATAATTATTAAAATGGTAATAATTGATTGAAGATGGCACAGGTTGGTCAGAATGTGTCCCAATGTCTTACAAATTGTAGAATTGTGAGCAGAGGTAATGTCAAAACATTTGATCCCTTGGTATCACCCGATTACGTTCAATGCGCTCCCGGACCACAGGTATTACCCGGTATTCTTATGCCATTCAATTAACCTTGCTGCGTTTCTTTCATTAGTACTGCTATAAAGGAAATTGCACCACTGACAAGGAGCTTGCACTAATATTGAAAAGGAATCGCAGTTCAAAACCTTAAACCATTAATTAAAACATTATTTAATTAAATATTTATTAAACCCCCGAAACCCTTATTTTTCTACGGAATTAATTTATCAATAAACTTTATTTCTCAATATCATAGTGGTAATTTATTAGTGTTTCCTCTTTTTTTTGAATAACTCTCAAGATAATAAAATAAATGTAACATTTATGTAATTCATGTAATCTAGCATATTCAGGATAATTAAAAATTAGCTAGTCAGTTAATTTATAAGGAGGTTAAAGATCAAAATGGTAGGGACATAAATGAGTAGGGAATTTTGAATGTGGAAACAGTTTTAAGGGGAAAACTCACTTTTTTGGGATTTCCCCGATACTTAGAAAACAATTTAATAACTTATTATTATTTATTGCAAGTTATGTCTTATAAAAAAACTACTATAATAATAATAATAATATTGTACACATTATTCAGTATATAATTTGTGCAATCACTTGTCGAATTTAATGAGCTTGGTCATTACAGTATAAATATTTACATTTTTTTCAATTGAATAACAATTAGTATTTGATTTTAAAAATATTGAATCGATTTAAGCCTTGAAAAGTCGATGAGTTAAGAAAAGTTGATAATCAAGTTTTCACTAATTTATCACCTTATTCATCTGTTAATTGGGATTTTGTAAAAAATTAAACATAAGATGTGAATAAAAAATTGGGATATTTTTGGGGCAATTTTAAAACAAATTGTTTTTAAAAATGAATAAAAGGTTTAAAAAATAAAAAATCTAGTCAATAGAAAAATTGTAATAAAAGTTAATTTCATCTAAAATTAGTTTTAAGATCAAAATGATCACGAATATGGTCAGCATATAAATCCAGGCCTTTCTCCCTAAGTTCTTGTCCAATTTATCGGCTCGTTCATAAGAAAACTCCTCCGGTGTGTTGTGCTGTACCAATAGGTGAGTGGTGATTTCGTCACTTTTCAAGTCAATGTGATAGCACATTTTCAATTAATTAATTCAAATCACTTCTTTGTGAAAATTCTTTCCAATCAATTAAAATAACTTCACATCAAAAGAGGGAATTTCGTCGAATAACTGGATAATTGTCAAAAATGTTTAACTCAATCAATAAGGAAATTATTTATCCATTCATTAGATGTCTGTCATATAGACATAGCGTAGGCTTTCCTCTCAATGAGTTGTTTATCGAAGAAAAAAATTGTTTAAAATCAATGTCTGATTAAAACTCTGTCCAAAAGTTGAGAACTTCAGTAATTATCTAATCGGAGAACATTTTTCTTGAACTTGAGATCACATGGTTTTAAATGATTTGCTTCAATCAATTTCACTGAAATTCAATTCAAATTCAATGCAATTCTAAAATTGTCAACAGTCGACTCTTGTAAACTTTCTACTCAATGAGAAATGAAAATGGGTTTCATTGGAAATTATTAGAGGATGAACAAGGGAGAAAGTAAAAAATTATTCATTAGCCTCAAACCATACAACTAATTGTAGGCTTCGATTGAATTATTATAAAATATTTTTGTAAACTTTTGGTAAAATGAGAGTCACTTCAGTCAAAACAATTTAAAAATTTGCTGAAAGTTTACCAAATATTTTATTTGAACTAATTAATAGCCTGCACATCTACAGTAAGAACAACAGAATATACAGTCCTTGAATATTTTTAAAAAGCTAATTTTAAGTTTCCTAGTATTATTTGCCTAGATATAATTATTAAACATATAACTTGGATATCTTGTGAGCACTGATTTGAGATAAAAGAGAAGTGAAAAATAATAGAATTGTTGAACCTTTGCCTCAAATTATTGGTGCTTGCCATAATTAATTATTATATTTAGCTTGATTCGATCTTTTCATGCTATAATTACGGATCGAAATATTCACTGGTGCAATTCAAATAATCAAGTGAGCTGTGATCTATGAATTTTTATAGTTTCAATGTACTCTTGAACTATTTGCAAGTTGTATATTGCGCAAACAGGAGCTCATCTCAAGTTTAGCAAGTTCCAAACTGTGTGTGAATTATCGATATTGAGGTTACTGTCAGTCAGTCTTCAAACAAACCTATTGTTCGCTTCAAACAGTGATTGACTAACAATTTTGAGCTAAAAATAGAATGTTTTTAATGAGATATTGAATTGAATTTTTTCATTATTTAAAAACTTATTACAAAAAGCATTTGAAGAAAAGGCTTTGTTATGAACCCATCCCTTTGATTGAGTGATTGAACATTATGAACAGGTTCAAACCCGCCCTTAAGCTTATTAAAGCGCAATTAAAAAATGAGATATTCTTGTAAACAAAGGTTCAATAAATACAGTAGTTTTCCATATTAGGAATAGGGTAATTTTTTAGTGGCTTAACGGCTATCGTAGGAAAAACCCGTCTCATTGCAAGTTCATATTAGCCCTTAAATTGGGAACGAATCACGGAATAACTGAATGTGAACAGCAGCACCAAGCTATCTTAATGAAATAATTCACTTGTAAAATGAATAAAGAAGGTAGATGCTTTTAAAAATTAAATTTTGTTAACAAGCATTTTAAAAATATTTAATATTTTTATTGATATTCTAACTCATTTGATTTCTATCTTGCTTATTTTAATGATTGCTAGCAATAAAAACGAAAACCTCTTTTAGCCCAGGAGCCAAACACGAGTCAAACCATAATTCAAAAGCTTTTGAGAGCCTGCGCCCAACCAATCGAGTAATTTATCAAATCTTTTGCATTCAATATATGAAAATTGGGTCAAAAATTATATTCCGAAACACTTTTCATAAAAAATGGTTATATTATTGTCTTAACACAAATAACAATCAAATTATGTTCAGTGAATTTGTAATTATTTTTTGTGAGAAATTCAAATCATTTTTGTCACTAAAATCACGATATGTCCAAAGAAATTGTCCACAAAAGTTCTCCGATCATTTTTTGTGTTAAAGAGCTGTCATTTTGTATGTTTTTCGCATTTTCCTCATTTGAATCGA
Source organism: Fuscozetes fuscipes (assembly GCA_034702105.1). Taxonomy (NCBI): domain Eukaryota; kingdom Metazoa; phylum Arthropoda; class Arachnida; order Sarcoptiformes; family Ceratozetidae; genus Fuscozetes; species Fuscozetes fuscipes. The sequence continues at coordinate 4,827 of JAQGCS010001843.1, read as the reverse complement.
TTTTGTTGTTTTCGGTTTTGTTTCTCATAAGTCGTAAATGTGTTTAATATTTAAAAATCAATTTATTTTGATTTTGTTTATTCACTTTTTTGTGAGCACAGAATGATAGCACCTAGCAGATAGTGCAATAATTACCTTCCTCTCTAAACTATCGGTAAGTTTGGTTTGTTTGCCGCAACATTATTTTTATTTTATTTAATTAATTTCATTAATTCAATAAAATTAATTAGACTATGAATTTTGATCATGCTTAAATTATTGCCTGTTTATTTTACTTATTAATTAATGATTTCATTAAAGTAAAAGTGATTTCAAAACTATGTTTTTATTTTTAAAATGTGCCAAAATCTAAATTTTTAATCCGATTCACAATTAAAGATGTAGTAATTAAACAAGATCAAAATCTAATCTTATGAATTTGTTCAATTAGCAAGGTGATTAAACACTTATGCCTCGAGAATAAATATTCCTATTATTTTTTCCAATCTTTAATTAAAAGGTGATCTTTTGGCAGATTTGCTAGATCGCTACCATTTCCTTACACCAAATAAATATGCAAGGTATCTCTAAAATCTCAACTTCAGATATTATTTGGATAAAGCAAAAAACACAGAATTAAATGGGCTTATTATCTTGCATCATTTAAGTGTACTGTTTATTACTTTAGTGATTTTTTACAAGATTGAACAGGGCAATCTAACAATGGTTTTCATTCAAATTTTATTGAAATTAGGCTCAAATTACACATGAATTGAATGGAAAGAAAAATAATGAAAATAAAAATCAAATTAAACTCTAAAAGAGCATAAATTTATGTCACAAATAAATGTATTCGAATAGTTGTTTGGCACAGAATTGGGTCAATACTTGAGTCTTAATGAGAGCCTTACTTAAGAAAACATGAGTTTTAGAAACAGATATCAGTTTAAAAATCAATTATTTATTTTCTGTTTTCATTAGTTTTTGAATAAGACTTCACTATAACTATGGATTTGAGACAACACTGGAAAGAGTGGGTAAACCTTCTGGTCTTAACGCCAGCCGATGAAAACTATTCTGTGCTCACAGTTAGAGGTAATCCCAACTGTAGTGTTAAGTCGAGAAGTTATGTGACACCGGGCGGGACACTAGACGCGAGTGACTTTTCGTCCAAATGGTGGCAATTATTCGAAACGTTTGGCTCAAATAGTGATTCATTGCATAAGTGTTTGAGTGGTTTTGTGTGGAGTCGTCCCCCGATTATTGCCAACAATGTTATGTTAGAAGAACTGAGGCGTTCCTCTTGTGATGAGGACGACTTCGTATCGACGGATATGGCGCTCAGAATCGCTGCCATTAGACATCTCTTTGTTCAAACAGGTCTGATGTAAACCCTATCCCACAGATTTTCATAACTTATGGTTGTATTCAAAGGTATCCTTTTAGTGAAGTCCACCAATAAATTAGGGCTGATCTCAGATATTAGTGAGAAATGGCGTCAACGTGTTAGTGAATGTCCAAGAAACTTTTTCGAAATGTGTGATCAGTTGAATTTGATGCCAGACTTGTTTTCGTTGAAAGAGTGGTGGAATTGGTTGACACCCAGTAGTGTCGGTACCGCTCCTCGATTTGATTCTATTTATTACATTTGTTGTGTTAATGATATAAATATGAATGAGAGTCAGCACTGGTCAACCCCCCAGAGCCTAATTGAGCGCAAGCAGAGGGACGGCTACTTTCTTGCCCCACCACAAATTTATGAATTTTCAAGGATCATGAATTTTAAAGATGTGCAGGATGTGCACGAGTTTGCCACTCAAAGACAAAAGCACGGCATTGACAGATGGATTCCAGTGCTGTCTCTTTATGATGACGGCGCTCTATCTCTACTACCAGGTAAATTGTTACAGAGATCAAAGTGTTAATGTTTTAATCAGTTCAATTACCAGGTGATGAACTTTACCCGGATTGTGTGGAACTGATAGCCACCAAACCTTTGAAGGCTTATTCGCAAAGTTTAGAAGACATCCGAAGAAAGTCTATTCGCATGAATCGCATGGAATTGAGAGGCACTGACTGTCAGGTAGTCGTCAATACAGATATGCCTCTAAAGCATATAAGACCTGTCTCACAATATTTTAATTCTGAGTCCACTGGCATTAAATTATAAGTTATAGTGTGAAACTCCATCACCAAGGTAATGTTATACTCCTAATTTTACACCTTGGTGTTACCTGTGATAAATCTATTGTTTACTTTTTACTATTCTTTGAATAAATTTTTTATCAAAACTTTGATCAATCAATTGATAAATGAATCGCGAGATTCAATTGTTTTCCACTCATTCAAAATGTTTTGCTATAATTGTCTTAATTTTTGATGAATTGCTTATAAGATGTCGGCCCCCAAAGACAAGTAAGTTTTAGGCCAGTAGTTAATTACATTGTAACTGGTCAACTTTAGACATAACATGGTCTACATCCTGTTCCTTATGCACGGTATTGGAATACTGATGCCCTGGAATATAATGATCAATGCTGTTGATGTAATTATTCAAAAACTTGTCTGTCTTATTGATAAGATTTGACCCAATCCCTTTCTAACAGTACTTTATCTATAAACTGAATGTGGACTCAAATGGCAACACAACAGCGCAGTCCAAAAGACTGGAGAACTACAACACAAACTTTGTGTCATATCTGGGGATAGCCTCAAAAGCACCTAATCTTTTGTTTCAAATAATCAATATGTTCATTGCCAAGGGGTGAGCCATCGAACAGACAACTAAAAATGTTATCATTTAAACAATGAGTGATTTTTTAGGAGTTGTGGCAGTCTTTCAGCGCGAATACTATTTTCATTAGTGGTTCAGACAGTTGTCATGGTTTTCACGGTAGCCTTGGCAGTTTATAACACAAACCACATGATTGAGACATTCTTCTGGTTGACTATGATATCCAATGCCGTAATGAATGTCGGGGGAGGTATATACCAGAGTAGTGCCTTTGGATCTGCTGCCAATATGCCATCGAAATACATAAATGCTTTGAGTCTTGGCATAAATTTTAGCGGTGTTATTGTCTCTGTCTTTGATATCGCATCGCGAGCCATAGCACCCGACCCCATATGGAAGGCTGTCATATACTTTTCCACAGCTGTTGTTATACTCATTCTCTGTATTGTTTTGGAGATGTGTTTGAGATCTAATGTGGGTTTTGACTAATTTTACCAAATTTTTGATAGCAATTTGGTACCTCTTATAGGAATTCCTTCACTACTATCAAAGCCTGACAGAAAACCCCCAAAACTTTGACAAAACAGTCGATCAAAACAAATATCTCTTAGTCTTCAATAAAATATATCCGCAATTATTAAACATATTTATCGTATTTTTCGTCTCATTTGCAATATTTCCGCCAATAATGGTATCAATCGAGTCCTCAAATCGCTGGCATTCAGACAAATACTTCGCTTCTGTGTATTGTTTTCTTGTATTTCAAACCTTCACATTTATTGGCTCAATAACCGCAGAATACATCCCTTTCCCAACTCCTAAAACAATGATTGCATTCACTTTAGCGAGACTTTTGTTTATCCCGTTTTACCTATTCTGTGACTACAGACCTAAATATGTGGACCGAACGCTGCCTGTGCTCATCAAAAGTGATTTGATCTATTTGTTTGCAAATGTTGTCCTAGGCTTTACAAACGGACATTTACCAGCCCTCTGTCTCATGTATGCTCCTAATCAAGTGCCGATACAGTACGCACCCATTGCCGCAATGATGTCGGCCCTCATGATTCTGATCGGTATTTTATGTGGACTTCATTTTTCGTTAATATTTCCGCTAATAATCTGAAAAATGCTTTTAAATACATTTTACAATACATTTATATATAAATAAAATTATTTGTTGCAAACAAAAACTTCCTAGAATATTTTAACACTAATTACCACTATTGAAAACAAATAAACAAAAAATATTAATGGTTAAGAAACAAATTTTTCTATAGATGGCCACTAGACCTTGTGACTAGTGGCTACGAGCTGCACAGGAACATATTCGCTTCATTGCATTCAATAGCCTTAGTTAGCTCGCGCGCAGACCGTAACCACTAGTCAAGAGGTCTAGTGGCCATCGAGAGACTATAGCCTCTGAGGCTTTAACAAGAATATTAGAAGTGGCAAAACATTGGGCCACGGCTTCAAGTTTAGAATTGATCGCTGAATCATTTCCATAATTACAATCAAGGATCAGGAAAATAGCAAGTACAAGTTTTGATAAAGAAATTTATGATTTACGATCAAACATGCATTTGTTCTCTTGACTGTTTTCCACCAAGGCGTGAAATACAAGAATACTTTATAATTCTATATATATTTGAATAATTGTCCGAAAAGTTTGTTTACAATAGAATCTTAAGAAAAAGTATTTCTGAAAAATGGGCTCATTTTCCAACTGGGTTAGTCATGATGTGATCACATTAGTGCACGGCTTTGGAATGGTTGTGCCATGGAATATGCTGATCAATGCAAACAGAGTAATAATGACAGTTAAAATTGATTTACCCAGTTAAACTCAATTCTTACCAGTATTTCGTGAAATTCAAACTGGAGGCTGGCTCAGACTCTTCCGAAGCCTTATTAACTACAACCGATACTTTATCTCATATGTAGGTATTGTCTCCCGGGTGACGAACATACTCTTTCAATTGGTGAATATGCTGTTCTATAACTCGTAAGCCCTCTCTTGTGAGCTAATCCTCATTATAAATGACTATCTCTTACTTAAGACAATATGGGTCTCTTTGGTTGCGAACAACCCTCACATTAACCATTGAGTTAAT
>JAQGCS010001842.1:0-12063 GCA_034702105.1 Fuscozetes fuscipes | reverse complement strand
TATGTGCAACCAAACATTCAACTTCTTGATTTTTCAACGCGTTCAAATACCTTTTTCAAATAGTGTATATATATATATTTAAAAGTTTGAACTATTTTATAAATGACTTGGGATTGCTCCGGCCACTAAAAGTTGGAGGAAGCTATAGGTCGAAAATTTTTGTATTGTTAGTTTAGTGTTAGAATAGTTTAGTTATCCTTAGGAGTTGTAAATTCTTCTTTTTATACAAATTAGGGAAATGTTTAGAGAGTGCTAACTAGTTCTAACTACTTTTAAAAATTGATGAATTAATTTGGAACGAGATTTGTGAGAGGGAATTTTTGCAAATCGTTGGCCTGTTCAAGTAAATTTTACTGATCTGTCCCTTTTCGATTCCTTAATCGATTGTGCGAGCACTTATTCATGCCCTTGAGCTAGGGGTGCGGAAGGGGGTATAGCCCAAATACCCCCTAGTTTTTGGTCCTGACGAGACCCCCCTAGATTTGAGGTAAATCGGACCCCCTTCGCGAACGCGAAGTTTTTGCCGAGCGAAGCGAGGCGGTAAATTTTTTGGAAAAATTATCTTCCACTACCCCAAAGGGGGGACCTTTTGTGTTTTTCTCCGGTGAGTCAGAAAAAATACCCCCTATACCCCTCTGATTTTTTGGTCCGAGGGACCCCCTGAGGTAGGGCACCTTCCGCACCCCTGCCTTGAGCATTTATGATATGAAAAAATATTCAAAATAATGAAATTTTACTGAGTAGAGCCAAAACACGAGTAGCGCTTGGAATCCAAAACCGACTTTTACTAATTGATGGCAATTTGTGGCGATTTGTTGGCGGAAATTCTCTGATTGTAATGAACTGAAGAAGTCTTTTAACCAATGATTTCAATCTCTCGGCTTTTAAACTATAAAATTGAAAAACAGTTCAAATGAGACTTTTGTTTAGTGCTGAATAACCGCTTGTGTACAATGCAATCAAGGGTGCGGAAGGTACCCCAATTTTATAATTAATTATAATTTTATAATCAAGGGCCCTTCAGGCCAAAAAATCAGGGGGGTATTTTTCTGACTCGCAGGGAAAAAACACAAAGGGTTTGACCTTTAAGCTTTTTTCTGAGTGTCCAAAATTTCGAGTGGGGGAAGGGGGTAGCGGATAATTTGCAGAGAATTCAGGCAAAATGCAGATAATTTTCCCACATTTTGCCGCCTCGCTTCGCTCAGCGGAAAGTTCGCGTTTGCCTCACGGAGGGGGCGGGGCGGGGTCCACTTTGCCTCAAATCTAGGGGGTATTTGGGCTATACCCCTTCCGCACCCCTTAATGCAATGGTCTATTTTCGGTAAACTCTAGAGGGGGTTAAATCCTATTTTCTATTTGAGTGTCACTTGGCCATACTTCACAAAATAGAAGCAAACACATAAATTTTCTTTGATATTAATATTAGAGAAAAATCAATTTAGAACTTAAAAATTATTTAAAAAATGTTTTTACTCAATTATCTTATTATTCTGTTTTAAATTTAAAAAATTGAATGAATGGTAATTACTTTGAAAACCAATTGATGAGAAGCTGATGCCCACCACTACTCACATTCACTATTCGTTTTAGCAAATGTGCAAAAACACTATAAGATGACTGATTGCTGAATATAGGATTCTGTAGAATTAAAATATTAATTACAGGTATAGTTCTTTTGACGGAATTCATAAATTAATAACAAATAGACCTGAAGAAGAATAAATAGAGCTCGAATATCATCCTTTGGTTTTAGCCTTAATATTGTTAGAAACAATTAGAAAGTTCGAAAACAAATGATAATCTCCGATAACTCACTCAACACTGGATGTCAGCGAAGATATCACTCCTTTTAGTACAGCTTTACTTATAAACGATGGCTTTGATTCAAAATAGTGTCATTAATTGATATTAAAAAGAAATTTTAACTTACTAGATTGTCAACTTCATCATAAATTTCATAAAGAAGTTCAATATTTAGTTCAGGGTCATTTGATTTTGCACCTTCTTGTCCAGGTTCCAATTTGAAGAGAGCACAAATTTCAACATACGAACTAAAAGTGTTTTCGTAAAAGTCATGAATTGTGGTATAGTCTGCACTTTCAGTCGACTCTTTCACTTGATTTCTATGATTTTTAAAAATAAAATGCGTTTTTATGTCAAATGAAATGTTTACCGAAATTCTTCAATTGTTTTAATTCTTTTCGGATAATTAATTGAATGCGAAATAATTCGGTTGTTATGTGTGTCCTCCATGTCGTCTAAAGTGCGTCTTATAAGGTCAGCATTTTTAAAAGTGTTTGGGAGACCAACATTTCTTAAATGTCTGGCGTTCGACAAATTAGATGTTTCTCCTATTTCCAAATCCTGTCTCGAATTATGAATCGGTGGTAGTGTTAAGTAGAGATTAGGAGTTTCCTCCTGAATATGTGGTCGGAATAGGAGGCCAGTTATATACGTATGTATTACTCCTATTAAAAATAAGTTATCAAAGTAACATAAATAAAAAATATTAACTTTAATATTACCCAAACCATCAGTAATTAGTGGCGCAAAACCAGTTACTCGCAGTACTCGATGAGAATCCTATTATTTCCAAATATCAAAATGAATGAACAAAGTTTAAAAGTTAAGAAATTAAATATATTTCTATCATCTAAGATAAAAGGTTCAGCACCCAAACTTTTGTGCTTAAAAGTAGCTAGCCATTTTTAGAAAATATTTATCGACTTTTAGATCCTCATACATAAGTTTTAAAAAATAGACCGGCTATAATATTTTTGAAAAATCAATTATGTTCAAATTTTACAATGAAAACTATGAAACGGCGATAACGTCCATTGATAATTTGGCAATTTGATCTGTAGCAAAATTAATTTTCATAACTTCATAGGCCAGCTTTCATCCCATTCCTCTCTAAACAGAATCTTTAGGCTAAATGAAAACTGAAATAAAAATGGTCGTGGCAGGAAGAGAAGAGCGACGGCCATTTTCAATTATTTTTACTCTTAAGCCTGTCCAAGTCATAAAAAAGGAACGATCATTTAAGCCAGGGGTGGCCAAGGTCGACGACTCTAGAGAGGGATTTGGGGTGATTCAAATAATCATTAATGTCATTGACGCAAGATATGTCAATTCTTTCGGAAAAGTCTTTAAACTCTTTCTCAAATTATCTGGTAGATTTGATTGACATATAAAACGAAAATTCCTTGGACAAACCTTTCGGGAATTAAGGTATTATTTTAAAGCTTATAAATAATTGTCAATAATTTATTGAACTTATTTTTTTTGTCGATTGCAAACTTGAAATGAAATAATAAATAGACTTACGATTGAAGGCAAATGGAATAAACTTTGATGGGATTGATCTCTAATGCCTGCATTGGATCGCAAACCGATATCCATTTCAATATTCGGATCATAAAAATTACCACAAAAAGGACACATTGAACGGGTTCTGTCGGCGCTAACGGTTATACGACAGGAAGGACAGGTCAAATGAAAATTTGGTGAAGTGCTTCCAATTATTGATGCAGAATCTGATATATCCATGATTTTGAAGAGTGATTTACAAGACTATTATTTTCAAGAATATTCCAACGAATGCTGAGAATTATATTATAAAACACACTACTATTTTATAAGCGCTTCGATTAATATTGAAAGCATAGCAACCATTCCATCAAAACAAAAATTGTTTGCAATCCTCAAAGTTATGTCAATGATAATCAAGATCTCTGTTCTTATAATTTATCATGATGTTCAATCAATTGTTCAATGAAATTTTAAAGTAAAAGTATAGTTTAATCATTCAATTTAGTGATTCTTAAATATTCTGATAATTTTAACTTAATATCAATTATAGCCTGTTTTAAACTATTATTAGTTTGCATGGGCAAATATTTAAAAAGAATTTGATTGCAACAAAAATACAGCTGTTATTCAAAAAATATTGAATGCACCTTGGTCTTCGATGTCAACTTTTGTAGCCAAATGTTTTTATATCTATTTGAGAAAAACTTTTGAATTATTCATTCATTTATCTGATTTACAGCATATTTAATAAAATATAATATAAGAGATTTGTTCGAATTCTACGCAAAAACGCTTTAAATGCCTACAATTTGGAAATATGTTTAAGATTAATAGAATGTTATAGATTCAATTTGACATATACTGAAGAAATGTCGAGAAATTATTTGGAATTATATATTCTAATGATTTGAGAAGAAAAGTGTCACAAATCGATAAAAATGGGCACCAATTCATTTCCACATACAAGTGAAATGACATTTATTTTGCAACCATTATGGTCGCTTTCTTTCAAACATGATTATGATTAGAGGTCTCAATTTGTATTGCTAAGCTACCCTGAGTGAATTAAATTGTTAATGAATAAAATTTTAGAACATTTGTTAAAAATATATTTTTGTTTATATTGTCTTAATTTCGATATAAACCAAATGCGCGGATGTTATGAGATTTGATTTATAAGCGATTTCGCGCAGATATCGGAGATTCAATCGATAGAAGAAAGTGATGTTTGAGTCAAATAACGATTGCACTGGAATTCTATCGTCAATAAGAAACCCAAAGATAGGATACAATACGTTTCACTAAATACTTATAAATTCATTGTTTATTCGTTGCATTGATTTGAATTAATGGAAGAAAGGAGAGAATCGCGAAAGTGTTCGTTTAGAATTGCGGGCCCTCCTAAGGAAAGCTTAGGGGAACTGTGCAAATGCACTAAATTCACTAAAAGAGAAATTCAAGTCATGTATAGAACATTCAAACAGGTAAGCCATTACTAACCTCAATATTTTCAATTGATTTATATGCGTATCACTCGTAATATCGATTAAAACTGCATAGATAGTCATAGATAGTCATAGATAGTCACAGATAATCATTTATCATTTATTTAAATTATCATAAAGCAAAATCATCTTCTAAATGCTATATTACCCGAATAGTCTTTAATTATTTGAGTTTAGAGCAAAAAGCTTTTAAATTAAATTCATTCTTATAAATGTTTGCTTTAATATTACTTTAAAAATATTTTTATAAATATTTCAAATTTTTTAACTTAAAATAAAAACAAACTTTTGCTACTTTCGTCTAATTTATAGTAATTAAAACATTTAAGTTTGATCAACATTGTTTTGCATAAATACCTTGTTTTTTCATTTTAATTAAACAAAATAATTATGTTAATAATTCGGAAACAAATATTGCAAAAAAAATTAGAAAAACTCTCCTTGAAGTTGGCTCTTGATCTAATATAATTATTTGACAATTAAGGATTACTAGTTTAATTCTAACATTCCTCTGACTAATAGGATTGTCCGTCCGGACTTCTGCAAGAAGATACATTTAGAGACATATTTGCAAGATTTTTTCCTTATGGAAGTAAGTGTTGAATATTTATTAAAGTAATTGTTAAGTCAGTAATTTGTTAAATTTGAGCGCAATTTCTAAGCACTGCTTTAAATTTAATAATAAATTTACAACTTTTTAAATTCAAAATATGTTGAGTATCAAAACAAAAGCGTATCTCACTCTATATCAAACAGGGATGTGCAAGGAGGTCAGCTCAAGTCATAATTTCCAAAAAACATGATTTGGGCAATATTTTTGGAGTATATGGTCAAACTTCTTATAAAATGGGGGCTCAACCCCGATTTAACTTGATTGATAAGCTCGTCAACTTTAAGGAACAGGGATAATTTTATCAAATAGAAAAGGAAAAATGTCATTTTGTTCTAATGTTTGCATTGAGTCCAGTTTTTTAGCTTATTTGAAATTGTAATAAAATGAGTTTAGCATGGTATATTGAGGTTTAGAGCAGTGGTTTTGGTGTTTTACTCGCTGTTGTATACACTGTTGTATGACTTATTTGATTTCAGACGTCAATCCATACGCACATTATGTTTATAAAACTTTCGATCAAAACCGTAACGAAGCGATCAGTTTTAAGGTATTCTAAACAAACTTAAGTATAATTATTGTAAACATTTCCAATTTCGTGATATCCAGGACTTTCTTCAATGGCTTTCTCTTCTTTGTCACGGATCCACTCAAGAGAAGTTGAAGTGGGCCTTTCGCTTGTATGATATAAACCGGGATGGATTTATTACCAGTAATTCTATTGTTTATTAATAATTATATTTAATCCCAAATTTAATTGCAGGGAAAGAATTGTCTGAAATCCTGTGTGCAGTCTATGCTCTGATTGGACGAAAAACCTATCCAGCAATTGATGAAAGAACATTAAGAGATCACTGCGATCGCACTTTTCAGGTAAACAAAATTTGACCAAGCAAATAAAAGAGCAAAATTAAAATCAAATAAAATTGAAACGGTCACTTTTTTATGATTTATGGATTCAAGAAATTGGATCTGAATAAAGATGGCGTCGTCACAATCGAAGAATTCATGGAAATTTGCGTCCAGGTATTTATCTGAAATTGTATTCACGAAATGACAAAATTTATGTTTAGGACGAATCGATGGCGCGATCGCTGGCAATACTCAATACAATCATCTGATTCAATGAAAAAAGATTACTAAGATTATTATTATAATTGCTATAATTGCTAGATAAAATATTTTTAGTGTCTATTGGTTCATACAAAAACAATTTTAAAGCTATGAATGGAAAGAATGAAATGTTCACTCCCTTCAAGTGAACGATTCGCACACAAATTGCTAACAATTTTCAGTGCAATTATTTATTTGTTAAGAACTTCAAAATAAATAACTACTCGAAGCAATTTGTCAACAGCTTCATGGTTATTTTCACTGTTCATATAAAAATGGATGTAAACTCAATTCCAAAAACAATCAAAATGAATATAACCTTTATCTTAAAAAGATTAGTTACCAATGTCAATCTCAACAATTCTGTCCATTAATTGATAATAATTTGCCATGATTGATTTGCTGCTTAAAAATAAACTCGTTTTACTTGTTAAACTATTTTTTTACGTCGATTTGGCATGTTTCTCTCTCTCTCTCTCTCTCTCTCTCTCTCTCTCTCTCTCTCTCTCTCTCTCTTAAAATCTTAAAAGAAGGAAGAATAAATTAAGGAGCAAAGGTTTACAAATGTTGAGGCCTATGCCCATAAAGATCCGAACCTCATATTAAAAAGTTTTAGCGACAAAACTATATACTACATTCCATTTCATAGATGTAAAAGCCATAGTGAAAAAGCCCATGCCCAATTTTAAAAGTCCGAAATCCATATAAGCATGCGTTTTGGGTATCCATCTGTTCCCATTAAAATGAAGCTAGCAGCATCTAAATCTGTAAATAAAAATATAAAAAGTATTTAACTTAAATTTAATCACAGATTCACTCAATAAACACAAGTGTGAAGTATGACCGCAAAATGTACACCACTTTATAGGATATATTACATGTATGCAAAAACTCCGTCGGAGCTGTCCGTGCAATTTAAAATTTAAGGTACCTATATGCATATATGGGGTCATGTAGGGTATCATTGTGGTAAGGGCGTAAGCAATCACCCTGTAGCGATCACCTCATGCCTAATAGTAATACCCTTACCATCGAATTGTTTTTCAATACAAGAGATCGAAAAACAATACCAGAAAAGTAGAAACTCTTAAATTGGGAAAAGAGACAAATGTTATACTTTGGTTCCAAATTGGTTCAAACAAAGTTCAATTTCCAATACTAACTTAGTAAAAATGGAGCATACATGCATACCCCATGATAACATGCTTAAAATTACTTGACCATGTTAGTAATGGTAATTTACATCGACTTAAACAGTAATATGTATGTAAATTTTTAGAAAGAAATGCTAGAATTGGATAAAAGTGTCATCACTTCAATATTAATCAGATGTGAGGATAAAAATGATGGTGACGTTAGTATTTGTTTTGTCACAAAAAACTACGGCAATAACAGCATGTTGAATTTACAAAAATAAATGGCCAATAAGTGATGTTTTTAATGTTTGCCCTCAGAGTATGTGTGAGCTATAAATGTGGAGTCTTTGCGGACCTCTTCTCCATCTAATGGTAACGTAATTTCTGTATTCTGCGTTCATTGCATGAGAGACCGGTTTATGTGAATTAAATGCATTTGAATCACATTTTTCACATTTAAAGCCATATTTGCGTTGATTTGTCTCATTATTACTAATTGTTTGCTTATCTGTTAATTATGATTAAAACTGATTGTGTTCTCAAATAAGACTAAAGGTATGTCACAAATAAGTTATCATTCAATTAGTTTTAATCCGAAATTGAATTGTTTGGCAAATTTAAATGTTATGAAAACATGAGTGGAGTTGTGTTTAGCTTAAGGGGAGTCCACGTGGAGATCACACTCACATTACATACATTTTAAACATTTGTCATTCATTTAACAAATTTATCATTCATTTAATTAACAATCAAATGAATGAAACTACTCTTTTATAAATATTTGACGAATGTTTGCCTCAAATGATAAGCAAATACCTAATGGGTTGACATGTATTCGACACATGTCAAGCATATGGACAACAATAATATATTTTGTTTATTTGTTTCACTTACTTTACATTTCACATATTTTAGCTTAAATTTACTCTTTTGTGATAAGTAATTGAAATATTCTTGTCAAATATAAAGTTAGCCATCAAATTATAAACTATCTTAATTGATTTAACAATTGATAGTTTGATCAGATTTGTTGAACCTGTCTCTTTTTTTGTGTGCTCTTATATTTGATGACCTAAACTAACCTAGTTAACATTTTGTAACATTCCATTCTAACGAATGTTTGGGCAAAGTTTGATAATAATTTATTAATGATATATTGGTAATGAAGGCATTTCTATATAAATTGATAGTATGGTCTAAATGTGTAATGAATTAAGAATCGCTATAATATTAAGTTGATCTCATGTTGGTGATACTAAACGAATTTCACTAAAATGTTTTGTTGTGATCTATTAAGATATTTGTAGGTTTGAATTGATTTATTTTGCTTATTAAATTAGCTTAGTTAGCAGTTGTTAGTAACCATGATCATTGGTGATTAAGCGGCACATAACTGACAAGTGATGTGAATATATTATTTGTCATTCAGTGTGTTATACATAATGTCCGCTAAATTGATTCGACGAATTGGTTTTGCTCTACTATTTGAGAATATAAGCGGAGAACTAGCTTTTTGTTACAAATTTCAGATGACCAGTGACAACTTGGAGGCCACTCTTATAGACGACAGTCTGTTCGGTGATATCTTCACAATGCAGTCACAGTTTTTGGATGACTTTGAGTTCGGATTAGAAGCCAATAATATCGACACACTTTTAGAACTGTTCGAAGAGGAAGAGAAAAAGTGTGACACAAATACTAATAAGAACAATTATGTCTTTAAAAACAACTCTGAAGTAAATCAAAGTGAAAGAAACGACAGTATATTAATGATTTCACTGCCAAAAGTGCGCAAATCCACTACAAGTAGTCCCGATATGTCCACCAAAAGGAAAGGGACTTCACTTTTAGCAAAACCTAAAAAAAGTTCTGCAAAGCGTTCACTTTTGAATATAAACGACAGGGATTTCCATTCGATTTCCTCGTATTTACTTCAAGACCACGACTACTGTTTGATGTCTAACGACGACAACCACTTATATAACAAATTACCCGATTATATAACAGACTTCTCCAACATTTCTAACAACTGCTCTACAAATGAATCATTTGATAAAATTCCAAATTATATCAAAGGTTTTCTTAATTTGAACGAAAATATCAACAAAAATGAAGATTTTATCGCTAATAACGATAACATTTTGATTGAATTGAATGAAAGTAAGAACCATTTTTCTTTTTTTTCTCACAAACTTTCAAATCGAGTAATTGAATATTTAGTTCAAATAGAATAAAATTTCGAAGCATTTAAATCTGAGAATTAACCTGCTATTTTTTTAGTTGCTAAGTTCTCATTGATAATTTCTCTAATATATTAATGAACTTACACTGTATAATCTATAATCACTATAACAGACATATTTCCTGTAATTATAAATTGAGCATGCATAATCTGCTCTTTGATAGAATGATTTTTCCCTATATCTATGAAATGGAATGTGGTATGAAATGTAGTAAAGTTTTGTCGTCAAGGACAGAGGGACAAGAATAGAAAGAATGGGCTGCCTAGGTAGACTCCGGGCGAGGGGGTTTCTTATAGCATAAATGGAGATTCGTGAAAGAGACTTACAACAAGGATGTGCCCAAGTCCTAGTGAGGATTTGGGTATATCCTTGAGTGGATTGAGAGAAGCAAATAATTTGTGACCATAGATGTAGTGTCTATTTCTTTGATCCAAAGCTGGTTTGTATTATAATTTTTTTTTATTTTGATTGAAAGCATATATCGAAGTCTCTGATGTCGTTTTCGACAACGATTTATATTCTGACGACAAAAATGAGTGCGAGGTTTATGATTGTGGCCATGACTTCAATTCGGAGTCAAGTAATTACTCTAATATATCATCTGAAGAGTCGAAACATATTCTGACAGAAAATCAGTTCTTACCTCAAAACGAACAAAACGATAGCAATAATTATAATCGAAACGAAAAAATGCCTTTAAATCGACGCTCGAGATCTAGAAGTCGGGAACAGAGAAATCCTAAATATGTTAAAAAGCGAACGCAAAGAAGAAGACGTTTATCTACTCGTTCTTCTGTTGATAGTAAGTCTGATTCGAGCAGTTCTTGTTCTTCGTGTTCGTGTGATTCGTATTCGAGTCGAGACTCCGAAGAGTCGAAAATGAATTTTGAACTCTCGAATAGTATTATTAGAAATGAATCAAATGGACAGCCATTGAATAGAAAGCGATCCCTCAAAGACTCGTATTGTCAAAAGAATTTCGAATCCAAAGTTAGAAATTCTAATAAAAGTGTATTTAATGTAAAAAACGGTCGAAATTCCATTTCATTCAACACTAAAAAGGATATCGAAGAACGAAAAATCATATATGTGGGCAAAATTCCCGACGGAACCACCAAAACTGATATTCGTTACTGGTTTGGACAGTTTGGAGCCATCAAAGAGGTCAGCATTCATTTCAGAGATCGCGGCGACAACTATGCGTTCGTCACATTCCACAGAAGGACTGATGCCTTTCAAGCCATCGAACGTATGTCTTAAGCATTGATTGACTTTTTTTGTTTAACTTTGGACTCATAGATGCAAATGACGACACACGTCATCCCAAATTTGATTTGAGTTTCGGTGGGCGCCGACAGTTCTGCAAAACTCGTTATGAAGACTTAGGTATGACTTTGAGTTGGCTTTCAATTCAAATGCTGATTGTCTTCAATTCGGTCAGACTTTGCAGAGGATGACTCTTCTTTTAGTGGCGAACGTATGGATTTTGACGCTTTACTTCGTTCAACTCAAGCAAAACTTAATCGATAACAACACAAATAAATTATTTAATTTATCCTTTTTTGACAATTTATTTAAGAATTTGGTTTTGAAATGGATTTTAAATCATTTTTTCTTTAAATTAAATTCATTTGAATTTTTTTCGAATTTGTTTACAAAACTGTTGACTTTTGAAAACGATTTGACGGTATTTTAAATGAGTTTATATCACGTATTGACGAAATATTATTTGGATTAATTTTGAGTTTGGTCACAATACTTTCCTGGTTGATAGTGATTACTAAACTACCCCTACAAGTTTTCTACATTCCTACAAAAATTGAGTACAAATTAAAAGTTGATTTTTCACTTTTGAGCTATGGAGATTTGATTTGTCCTTGCTGATTAAATACCGAATAATTAAAACTTGAGATGAAATTAATCATTTAATGACTTAAATTTAATCTAGAATCTAGATATTTGGGATGAAATTACAAGGAAAGTTTGTCATTTAAGTAGTTTAGAAAGGCTTATGGTTATTGAGAAAAGAAAATTATTCTTTTATCCACGATTATACAGTCGAACCTAGATTTAAGGGAATTTTGATTTAAGCCACACAATTTTGGAGCACCGACCGCTCCTATGGGTACTGTAATGTTAAAGTG
>JAQGCS010001841.1:0-12063 GCA_034702105.1 Fuscozetes fuscipes | reverse complement strand
CTAGGGAGGGAGAGAGAGAGAGAGAGAGAGAGAGGGAGGGAGAGAGGGAGAGAGAGAGCTGGATGTGTGTAGCAAAAGGAGAGATATTTGGTATTTGCGTGTGAGAAAGATTATATTTGGTTGGTAGGGGATGGTAGGGGAATCAATCAACTAAATGGGTTGAATTAGTAGAGCACTTTTTGGTAAAATGCAAGCATGCCTCAGGTCTTTCTCTACTTTTGCGTTCATATATTAGTTTTTTAACTCTACTTTCAGATGAAATTATTTGCTTTAATGTAATATTAAAATAATATTCAGTCGAATTGAGAATACAGTTGACTCTAAAGCCGAAGAAGCCTTCCATAGCATTAGGTCTTTGAAACAAAATCTCAATTAAATGACATATGGCTTGACATCAAATAATTATTTGAAGCACAATAACAGCAAATCGAGTGTTACCTCAAATTGTAGTAAAAGTAGAATTAATGCCGTTTATAGCTAATTGTACTTTAAAACCCCGTCCTTTTAGCAAACAGTCCCGAAGTTTCCAAAGAAGGTCCCGCGGATTTAAAATGAAAGTCACGCAACTCTTTAACTTCAATCACAGTGATTGTGACTTTCATTTGGAGACTACTATTTCAAGAGATAATTGGCTATATTTGTACATTAATTTGCTTTCAGTGGCCCATAATTTTCTGCTTAAAGTTTTATTTCAAGTAAATTTTTATTATTTGAAGGATGACTTTCCCGACAATTTGTGAAGCGTTTTGAGTTCATTACAAAAGAAGTATACTTTCGGTTAAAGTGAATGCCTTTAAACGTCACTTGTATTGAAGCTCTTTTGATGTTTGAGTTAAATAATAACGGAATAAATGTTTTATGTGTTTCGTGGGTTCAGATAAAGACAAAGCAATAAATGAGGAAAAGCTATGTCGAGACTAAAAGTTATGAGACAGACCCTGACTTACGGTTCTTTACGCACACAGTTTATATGTATTCAGGTCTGTAGAATAGCTGAGAGGATAGCATAACTGTGTAAACCAACTGAGTCTAATTGTATCGGCACTGATTAATCTGGAGATAGAAAAGACAATTCCCAAAAGGTATTACTAACGCCTCATTTAGTTCGAAGCACAAGAAGTTTAGTGCTTTTCATAACAACATATGATTTAAAGCCATACAAACTTTGGCGTCACATAATTCCATTATTAGTATTACTGGTCAGACTCCTAATGTTTACCATAATATAGTAGAGCAAAACCAGTGCTAAATGAATGGCAAAATGAATGACTGAATACTTGTTAAATACCTGATTCATATATTGCGTCAATTGGTTTTGTGAGGGAATACCCGATGACTGATTCGATGAAGAAATAATTGCTTCCTTTGCACTATTAGGCGATGGCGTTGAATGAGTACTATTACAACTCTGTGTAGCCGTTGCGGGGATCGGCGGACTTGTTCTCATTGTCACTGGAGATGCCTGTGATGTGGGCATTGTTAGAGGACTGGGCCTACTAGCCATTGCTGCAGCTAACTGATTTAAAAGTGCATGACTTGATGGTGGCGGTAGTACTGGACCACTGGTTGGAAAGGCCGGAACGATTGGTGATTGAAACATACCTTCAAAAGTTTATTTACAAATCAATTATTTAAAATATTATCGAATTATTATTATTTAAATCAATTATCGAATGCTTTCAAAAAACCCTATTCTTAAGGATTGATAACAAATCGATAAAAAAGCTTATATTTAGTAATCGAGTTACATTTGTGTATTTGTGACAGAAGTTAGAACATTACCACTCATTGCCACTCATTTTCATTGAAATGAATAAAGTCTCCAATTTTTTCAATCTTTTGAATAATATTTGAGAACATATAATGACTTTTGTATAAAATTTTCAAATTGTTATTTAATAAGTGATGACTGATTGATATATCAAAATATACCAGACCTCCTATAAAGACCTTGATAGCTTAGACTTTTTTCTTTGATTACGTGATTAGCCTTCACTTTTTAAAAATGAAAATCAAGTTATAATTTATTGCATTAAGGTATCAAATATTGTACTTCGTGTTATTAATACAAATCTAATATTTTTAAAAATCAAGAGTTGAATTGAACAAGCTGATCGCAATGAATTGGTTTGAATTCAGATAAACTTGATCCTTTAGGATAGGCCAATTGAGTAAATTGTGTTACCTGGGTTAGTGACCCACTCCTGTAGTGCTTTTTGGAGACGTCGGACATGTAGTGGTTTGCTGGCCATCCCTACTAAAGCCATAATTTCAAGGAATTCCTCTTCTCCGGCCTCACAAAGTTGTTGGACATCATCGCCTCCTAAGCAATATATTCAACAATTTAATTGAAAACAAAGTTTCTAATGATGTCTCGATTGTGGAATTGTGTGTCAAATGTCATGTCATTTATGTCAAGATTTGACATTTGTTATGTATGACCGCATGTATACCTTGACATATGAATGTGTCATAATATGACAGGAGGTTTGCTCGTTGAAGAACTCTATAGAGTTGAAGTTCAGATTCATTTGCGGGCTGTGAAGTCATGGCAACTATGGGCGAAAAAATATTCCTTTAGTTTTATTCAGTATTGGCTTCATTTCAAAGTTTGTTTGAGTAAATGTATGTCGACTAACATATAATAAAGTTATGCCTTATATTTAAATTTTTATAATAATCTGTTTTGTGCTGAATATGCATTACAAACAACTCCATTACATCTCCTTTCCAATTGTTTTTATGCACAAAACTAATGCACCAAAATATCCCTTAAATAAAGCACCAGAGAAGAGACTATAGGAATGGAGAAAGAAAGAAAGGGAGAGAGAGAGAGAGAGAGAGAGAGAGAGAGAGAGAGAGAGGAGAGAGAGAGAGAGAGAGAGAGAGAGGAGAGAGAGATTCTTTAATGTTTAGTTAGGCGATGCTATAGAGTGGTAAACGTAAGGACAGCACTACTAATAACTGTATGCAGTTTTAGTATTTCCAGCGAAAGCAAAGGCAGTCAAAGCAAAAACTATTGCATCGAAAGCAACCCTTGCTTTTAATTGCAGTCTACAAGCGATCGATAGAAGGCATAGAAGGCAAGTGATGAAGAAATAAGAGGAGACTCTGCTGTAAGGGAGACACTGAATGCCAGTGCGAGAGAGCGTACAATTGCGACAAAAGGAAGGCAAAGGATTGGTTAGATTTATGCACTCCATTGAAAATATGAGTGAACGCAGTCATCATTTCATCAAAAAGTATTAAAAGTAACGCATATTTTATTTCAAGAAAAGCTGCAAAACATTTGAATGAAAAAACATATATTTGTCTCACAATCGTAGTCTTTACCCGCATTTCAACACTAATCGCGATTCACAGATCAGATGCATTTCATCGTCGCATTCATAGCCACTTACCAGAGCTCTCGTCAGCCCGTTTTTGCTCTTTATTTTCATAAAACTCTGTATTTATTGCAGATAACGAACAACTTTTTTCTTAAAACTCACAAAAGTTGGGCTTAAATATTGTAGGAAAGGGTTATTTTAAGGAACGAATCATTTCATTGTCTGTCCTTGAGTTCGGTGTTATTCATGTTGTTAGCCTTGCTCACTACCTGTCCCCATTCGTGTCCATATAGAAGCGACAACCAGTTGATGGAAGACCGCTTCAACTTCTCTTTTTGTCATTAAATAATGTCCGACTTATTCAATGTTAGACCAATAGAGTGGTATCGCCTTTACTTTTACACACAATTGCATTGATTTTTATGCTGAGTCTCAACCAAAAAACAAAAGCCAAGCAAAACAGGAAGAAACACATTCACCGCTTATTTCTCTCTCAAACATATCTTTCAAAGTATAAACCCTTCAAAACTACATTTCCCATACAATTTTAAAATTGCAGAGAGAGAGAGAGAGAGAGAGAGAGAGAGAGAGAGAGAGAGAGAGAGAGAGAAAATCAAGGAAGGATTTTCGAGAAAAATGATAATTTTAGCAAATATTGAAAGAGGCTGCAAGTAATCTAAATTTTGAAGAGATATAAAAAGTAGATAGCTTATTCATACTAGATTACTATAAAATTAAAACTTATAAAGTATTCTTATCATACGACCATTTAGTGTGAAAAAGCCTCTTTTCTGTTACGGCATTACCAGAAAAGGAGTTAATTTTCTAATCATAGTTATGATATAATTGTAGTGTTGACTAAAAACAAATTCAATACAATTATAACTTTAATTGTATTGAGTTATAACTTATAAGTGATAGAAAGTCTATAATTGGTTTCTATGGAGATAGCGATCGACAAAAAGAAATACATTCATTAAAATTTGTTTCTTAACTAATTTATAATATCAATCAAAATTGGACCAAGAGTTTAAAAATGTAAAGAAATAAGATTTTTGTAAAAGTCAATTTAAACATTTACAATGTTATAACTTATAAGTTCTAATTTAAATGAATGGTTGGTTATCTTATAAGAGAATGCAACTGGGCAAAATTTTATTTAAATCAATTGTAAATTGAACAAGTTAACAAGTTCAATTAATGATTTGGATTTCAAATAAATCAAATCGAATATTAATGTTCACAGATTTGTTAATAAGTTCAGTAAATAGTGTGGGGAAGCGCTCTTTGAGGCGCAACATTGGCAGTGTATTGGAATGGCTGCTCCTTTAGCATAGCAGAGCAGCACTTGGCATAGAGTGCCATAGACTTACTTGTTCCATTAGCGTTTCGGCTTAATATACGACTGGCCAAACATTGAACAGCCGAAAGAGAGTGATGAAGCTGTGGTCCGGACTGAAGAGGACCAGTTTGATTAGATGGTGGAGGCGCAGTACCTGAAGAAGTTCTCATATTGGGTGTGACTGTGGTATTCGATGGCATCGAGGCAGCACTCGAACAAACAGACATGTAATCTCTTTCCATAATAATGGCGATCGTTTTGTTATGCGACACAAGTGAAAGGCATAACAGTTGGAGACACCGAAAGCGAGTCTCTTATTGGTCGGAATCTTTCACTTAATTCCTTCACTTTTTGAAAAAATTTTAATGCAATGCAGTAAAAGTGAATGTGTGTGCGCCTCAATGCCTCGATGCAAATGATGCCGTTTCGCAGCACAAGTATTTCGATTAGAGGAAGGCGTTCGCAGCAAATCAGCTCTCAGAACGACATATCCTCACTCTCTATACAATTCTCGACAAACTTTTTGAACATTTTTTGAGGAAAAAACTTAACAAAAATGACTACTATTTCAACACAATATCATAAATAAGTTCTCCACTTATTGGCTGTGCCTGTGGTTCAGGTTATGGGAACTTCAACTCCTCTTTCTCCTAATACTCTCTCTATTGCGGCAAATATTTCCGAATGGCTTTCAGTGAAAAGATAACAAAAAACAGATACAAAGAGTTAGTCATAGACTTAGAGCATAGGCTTCACTATGAGTGCAAACACCAAATCAAGTATTACAACAAAGAATATATTAATAGATGCCTTCTCTGCCAGAGCCGATGCCGGCAATGGAATGGATAATCAGGTGGTTGTGAACTATGAATACAAGCACTGGCACTATATGTGTAAGACTGGGCTGCGCATCGATGCAATACAAGCCAATTCAAAGTATAACCCATTATATGGAAGGAGGGTTTGCCAAATGCATATCAATGGACAGTAGTTTTATGTAATGAAAAAACAAACCGTTCGCAGCAAAAAAGTCCCCCAATTTAAGTCCCAATGAAATATTTGACGACCAGTTTAATCATCAAAAGCTTACACTTCTCTCACTTATAGCCAAAACTCAACTCAATATACAAAACCCGGTCCCAAATGAAAGGGTTATTTTTTCTATGCAGGTCACTTATAACACCGATTCATTTCTTTTGCAAAGTGAACAAAATGTCTGCCTCTGCGGAGAGCCAATCGATGAACAAACAGCACAACCATATTAAGCTCTGCTTCGATGCTATCACTGCTCTCAGCCCTAAATGTTATGCTCTTCTCTACAATACAGCGATTACTACAGAAAAGCATACCATCAACTCTTCAAACTGAACCCTTTTTACAAAAAAAAAGAAAATTGAAACTGGGCATAAAAAATAGCAAAATCATATTATTTGTAAAGACTATAAATTTCAATAAAAGTAAACAATCGATGAAAAATTGAAAAATAATAAATTGTTGAGTCTTTCCAACAAAAGAACTCAATGAAAGAGTTTGGTCAGAAAACAATTGAGTAATTTTTGCATTTCAAGTAATATTTATAACTCTAATAGATGTTTGATAGCAAGTTAGAACGAGTAACATAATCATTTAGTAAAATAATTTTAAAGCAGAAACCAAGAATATTTGTTTAGAAACACTTGAATGTGTTGTCAAATATTGAATGTTTGGCGACTGATGTGCCATCTCTTTGAATAACGTTCTCACATATTATCGAAACTTTTTTTTGCTTTTTCCGCTTAAGAACTAAAAGCACTCGAATTGCAAATAATTTTTGAAAAATCCCAAAACACAACACTAAAAGTGAAAGCAATTGCTTTTCCATTGAATATTATTTAAAAACTTGAAATTTTCGTTTGAATGTATAATATGTCGGGGAACCTACCAAACTGATTAAGGTAGGAATACTCATATTTTTAGTTATATTAAATATTAGCACAAGTACTAAACAAATGATTTTCTGTGAGTAACTTCAAAATATTTAAAGTATATCACCTTGCTAATATCGAGTAAGTTTAGAGTTGTAAAGTTTTTGTGATCGGAAGCTTACCTCATATCAAATGTTTGAATCGAGAAGGAGTGCAAAAATATATGTGATGTGAAGTCACCACATCATCAAATCAATGATAAAGTTGTTTGAGTCGACAAACATTTCAAATAACGTTATATTGTTTTTGAGACCAAACTTATCACAAAATTACATAAAAATAAGTTTTATTCGTACTTTTATTCTACAAAACTAGAGAATTAAATAATTAAAAAGAGCAGATATAAGGCCTGTGCTCATGGCTCAGAGAAAACTTGTCTCTGGTTGTGCTGCCAGTCTGTTGTGTAAGTGTAGGACGTTTACCCAAGGGCTCAGTCGATCATAACCCGTCCCTACCATAGAAAAATAATCATTAAAGGAATCAAAGGATGGGCAAAAAAGTATTAGATTAGCCACTGAAGAGACTTTGATGGAGGTGTAGTACTGTTACTACATTGGTTATGTCCCCCTATAGGGTAGGGACTAATTTATCGGCGCAGTCGTACCATTTTTATAAGTAAAAAAAGTTGCAGCACTACTACCGGCACAGTATCTGCTCTATTATCCAACACCACACTCTCGATTGCATAAGAAGATAGACATATTTGTTGGCAACTGTGGCACTACCAGTGTGACCCATGGGAGACACCGACACACACACTACTGAAACAGCAGTGAAATAGTGAAAGAGTAGTGCATCGATGATAAAAGGGTTGCAACAAAATCGTGGGAAACGCATACGACTAAAGACAAAAAAGTTTTTGTATTCCAAATGTAAAACTGATGAGCTTTAAGGCTATGTTTGAGCGCAGACTTGTTAACACTCGACAACTGCATACAGAGGGGATTCAAACACATAAAAAAGACATTCACTGCCAGTGCTCTGATGGGGAATACGCTCTTCATTTGCATAAAAGCATCGCTTCTTTGGGATTTGTATGCAAAGGGTTGGGATCCAAATTTGATATAAACTATTCTCTACTGTTCTGATGGGAGTTTTATCAGCCAAACAACTCATATGAATTGCATTCAACACAACCGTATCGATCACTGACTGTCAAAGTGAACCGTTTTTCTCTTTTGTCACTTAAAGATGCGTTCAATACATTGAGTCCAAAAAATATTTGAAAAAATAAAAAAAACCTAATTTACATATCTTTTCATTTTATACCTTAATAATGGTCCCAATTTCGTTAATATTGTTTTAATTTTAACTTTCATATAATAATAATTATACTTAAAAACACAATTTTCCAAATAATTATTAATAATTAATTGCCAAAAAATAATTAATCAAAATCATTTTCAAACAAAATGATAATAATCACAACAATAGAAATAAAATAATAAACTTGTCCAATTCTTTCATAAATTTGATATTTCTCAATTTAATTAAAATTTAAGGAAAAACAGCCCAAAAACCCTCTGAGTTGCAATATTTTGAAGAGCCTTCTGTTTTTGAAACTTTCACATTTACATGGTCTATTTATTATGGTCAAAATGACCAGAGAACTTAAAGTTAGGAAACAAAATTTATTTAAACTTAATTTAGCCTAGATTTAGCTTCAATTCAAAATTTAGGTTTTTCATCTGTAATCTTGCCCCTTTATCTGACTCTGTATGTGAGAGGAATGTTTGGCATAAACCAGTGTCTGATCCTTTTGAAGTCGAAAAGCTTGGTTTTACTTAATTTAATTCAATTTTCAAGATTCATCTAGTCTTATTGTGTAGAGAATTAGTTTTAGCATTACAACTAAATTAATCTAGGAAATTTGAGTGTCTTAAATCATTTAATTGTTAATTATTAATCTGAGCAAATTTTAATATCATTTGTTGTCATTTGTTTTGAATTGCTTTATAAACAAGCGATTTTGAATAATGGGATGTGCAAGTTATCGATTTTGAAAATTTAATCATTTCTCCAAATTTTTCCATCTTTTAATCTTCAAAGTTTTTTTTACAAACCAGAATAAAAAGCACCCTTGAACATCTTTGTAAGTAATTGAAATCTCTTGTATAATAAAATAATAATTGCAATAATTTTTGTTGTGATGATTAGTGAAGTGAACTAAATTGAATAGCAGTCAAATATTAGCGAATCATTACATTTAATGCTTAATCTGCAGTCAATTTTGTAATTAAAAGAATTCAAATAATTTTATTACTTTTTTATTGAGAGATAATTAAAATTATGCGAAGATTTTGTTTTCATTTAATTTATTAGTACTTATGATATGATTTTCTTATTTTCACATCAAAAACAGTTGTAATGATTACTCTATTTATTTGAGTGCTTTGAATGGATTTTCTTTCAAATAATTGTTTCAATAATTCAAACATTTGATCCAAAAATGAATTTCATTCTTAAAGACATCTTTTTTAATAGATTTTACAACTTTTGAAATGTTGTTTAATATATTTGATTCGAATAAATTAAATCAATTAAATACTCAGGTATAATTGTGTTTAGAGCTATAAAATCAAAGGTAGGAATAAGATAAAAAGGCAAGGGGTCTTCTAGTTTCAAGATGAACTAAAAACTAAGGGGAGTATTTGGGCTTCCCCCTTTGTCTATCAGTGGTTGGCCAAATTCTAGGAAATTGTTCAAGGGTAATAGCTATTGATGCAAAAATGCAGTACAATTCGAACTGATTTGGATTTTAATGGCTTATTTTATGTGGCATAAATTTGTTAACCTATGTATATCCAAGAAGATATTTTCAGAAACTTATCTAACTTTGAAAATATTGGGGAAAATTTGTTAGTCTCTCCTCGAGCTTTGAAAATGAACCATAAAATTGACAAGCATATCCCCACCATTTTGGTTAATTTAACAGAACTTATAATATACAGGGTAATTAGAACTGAAAGTAATCTAACAAGATAGGAAAAACTACCGCGGAGAGGGGGTCCAATTTGCCTCAAATCTAGGGGAGGGGGTCACCTCGAGCTAAAAAACTAGGGGTATTTGGGCTATACCCCCTCCGCACCCCTGGTTTCTTATATATTCCCACTCTATTACTATTAACACCCAGCATGACAATTGCCTGTATGACAATGTCGACCAATTTTCGAATAAATTGATAGAATAATTAGTGTTAATATGAAACAAATTTGATCAAACCTCCCTTTTTTACTCTCATCGACGTGCTTGATAAAAACGGTGATCGAGTGTAACTTATAAGTACACGATAGAATTGTAGTTATTTAACTATATTTATTGATCAATACTATTGACCTTAGACTTGGTATATGTCCGAATCACATGATAAGGACCTTTTTGGCCAAATTTATAAATAACTATTTTTAACTATTTGAAGGGTTAGTAATACATTTCTTAGAAAAACTTAAGTGATTATACAATATTGTTCAGAAAAATGTTTTTTTATCCTAATATAACTATTTTCAATTTATAACTCATCAGTATCATATAGGATAGACGAATAGCCACTACCGAAAATTGATCAAATATTTATAGTGATTCAAATTTAATTTGTATGGGTTTTAGGATGCCACTTTTACTAAAATGGTGGTCAAAATGACCTAATTTATAATGAATGACAAGTGAAACAAAAAAGTTTGATAAATTTTCGATTTTACCATTAATTAAGCTTGAATATAATTAACTATTTGACTAACTATTCGGCTTGTTTTAAACAACTTTTATAGTGACTTTTTCACCTAGATAAAAAACTATTATTCTATGCCCTACTTATAAGTATGAATTTTATTGAGCATGCTAAACAGCATAAACAAATGACTTGCAATCAAATGGTAAAAAAAGAAAATATAAGATAAAGTGATTTTGAGTGACAATTAAGTGCATTCATTAGAATCGTGTCGTTAACTGTTATTAAAAATAAGAGAATTTTTTAAGACATCGGTATATGTATTGAATTTTATGGAAATGACGTAATCATTAGAGTAAAAGTTCTGCGAATCGTCTACCAAGAACAATTTAAACAAAAAACAAAGTTAGACAAAATGCAAAATAAGTATTACCACTATTTGAATATTAAGCGACTAAATGAAGTCAAGGATATAAAAAATTATGAAAAATAATTTTAGAGAATTCCGAAACAAAAAACTTTTCAATTAATTAATGTAAAGATTGAAAGTATTGAAGTATTGGGTAATAAATATGTTCTCATATCACAAATATCTTCTCTCAATATTACATAAAACTCGTTGTTTTCAACTCATTTCAAAGACATTTTTAATTGATTTTTTCAATCATCACAAAAGTGAAGCTCAGGTTCAATTTTACTCCAAATATCATGAAAGCAAACAAATATTGAGCAAAATGATGGGTTTGTGTACTTATTGTATGCCTTAAAACTTGAGATTTCAACAAAAGTTTGTGAGAAACTAATATTTCCTTTAAATTTGTGAATATTGTGAATATCATATGGAAGTGCAGTAAAAAAAAACAGTTGACTCACAGCTTAGACTTGTTTCTAACTGATAGCTAAGTGGAGTTATGGGAACGGGACCTACGCTAACAGCCTTAAGACTTGTATCTTCATTCTCAGCTCGCTATGAGAATAATTTGAACATAATTGTGAAAGACTTGATCATGGCCATTTACAGATTAACCTAAAGATTATGAATCTTCATATCAAACTGAGAATGAGGGTAAAATCCGTGCGCTCATCTCGTGAATCCCGTTCTCATAACTCCAAAGTGAATGCCTTGAAAGCAGAGACTGAAAAACTCAAAAAAGAAATACAAACAAAAACAAAAAACTTTAGACTTCTATCCTTTAGAAGTCATGAGTTTTCACATTTCAAAGGGGGAAATCTTACAGTAATGTTAAATTTGCCCATTTTGGAATACCGATGAAAATGGTACCAAATGATAGAAGATTCCCCACAATCAGTTTTATATTAACCATTTCAACAGATCTTTGGGCATTTTTCCGCTAGAGGGCTTCAAAGTCGAAGAATCAACTTATCTGTAGAGACAGGGATGGCCAAGGGGGGGGTTGCTCGAAACCCGCTAGAGTCAAAAATGTTGGAAACCCCCCCCCCCTAGAATTTTTCGAAAATTTAACATAACAGGTCCCCCCCCTCGCTCGCGCTTGGACCATACGTCTCTTTGTGTTTTCCGCCGAGCGAAGCGAGGCGGCAAATTTTTACCTTGGTCCCCCCTTCGAGCTTTTTCGCCTAGCGTAGCGAGGCGACGTGCCGAGCGAAGTGAGGCGGCAAATTTTTTCGGTGTTTTGGCGGGAAATTCAAACCCCCCCCCTAGACCCCTCCCCTAGAAAAATTTTGAAAAACCCCTACCCTAGACCCCCCCCCCAGAGTCAAAGAGCTTGGCCATCCCTGGAT
>JAQGCS010001840.1:0-12071 GCA_034702105.1 Fuscozetes fuscipes | reverse complement strand
CCACCCACCCGCCCCCGGTTGAAAATAACTTTACATCTTGGTAATTGAGGTTTCACAATCTATACCTAAAGAGATTATGACAGTTTTTCAAATCGTAGAAGGTCAAATAGAGGTTTTCTTCCTTATTTATATTATAAGAAACGGATAATAATAAGAAAAACAAAATTGATAATTGACTTACCCCTAAATGAAGCTCGCACAAAACGACCGCATCTTTCTCTGAGGCCATCGATAGACTGTATGCTAAGTCTTAGTGACATAATTCCATTTATTCTATTCTTGTATCTTTCATTTTGTTCTTGATGAGTTAATCAGCTTTTAGTGATATTTGACCTAACATTCATTATAAGATATTTTTAAAATTAATATTAAATGGTGTTTAATCTTCTTAAATTCTTAAATTAAATTCAAGTAAACTCATTTTTGATAACAAATATGTTAGTATCATTTTGGAAAAAGGTAATTTTCTTAAAAAAAATATATACCATTGAGACGAATTAATGTGAAATAATTGAGTAAAGAATATATTACTTCAAAGATAACTGTTTAATAAATATTTAAATAGATTCATATCAAGAACATAAATGTTATTAAATGTCAAATAATCAAATGACCAGATTTAGTTATCTTATTAAAGGAGCATTAAATCAATATATAATTTGATAATTGAATCTGTTCATCTCATTGCATATAAGAAATATAAGTTCGCTTAGACCAAGAGAATACCATTACAACCACAAGAACTCTAATCCTGGTTTCATTTGAACGTCAGCGCATGTTCTTGACCCACAGCACAGGACTAAATTGAAATTCCCATTTCACCTTATTTGTTTTGAAGATATAAGGCTTTTAAAAAAGAAAAATAGAAAATATGGCCTTGCGAATTAAATGATCCTTGTTTTTATCAGAAAATGACAAGATATTAACTAAAATAAGAGCATGCGAATTTAAATTGTTCTTGTACAATCGGACTTAAGCCAAGTTAATTCAAGTTTAACTTAAATATAATAAATAATAATTATCCTCTTGGTCATATGTCAAAATATACTACAATGAAATACAAATTTCTTAATTACAAAAATAACAAGGTGACATTTGAAGCGAATAATAAATTAATATAAATATTAGGCAAAATGTGATGGAATCAGAGTAGAGTTTATTTCATTGAAGAGAGGGGTATCCCTCTCACTATCGATATTTGAGAGCAACAGAATATTCTGTGAACGCATGTCAACGGAATTTTCTGCACAGAATTTTAATGCAAGTTGCAAATAGAAAAATAAAATATTTATTCTGATCTTAAGCCTTGTACCCGATCCTATTAGTCGATTGTTTTTGTATTAAAATAAAGAAGATTAGGAAATTAAAAACTGATCACAAATCAAGGCTTACATGGTAATTAGGAGTTTTTTTAAATTCTGATTGAATGCCGTATTTATAAGCGATCAAAATCCAAAGATTAAATTGTCAATGATAACATTTCAAATATAATGAATTTTATTCAAAAATTACTTTCAGAAACAAAAATCAAAAGTGAGAAAATGTAGATAGCCATGTTAATTTCACAATTTATTTGGTGGTTGTTGCCAGAAAAGCAGATAATAATGTATAAAAAGAAAATAAATAATCATAGCATTGGGTTCCGGTGAGAAAGGCCAGGCACATTTCAACAGATAAATTTTTGAAAAATTCAATAGAAATGTTTGTTTTGCTATCAAAGCATTCAGTCAACAAATGTTGCTTAATGCATTTAGCGGCAATGAAAAAGCTAGGTATATTTCTATGTTAAGACCACATAATGGCTTTTTGTTGAAATTTATAAACTAAATCAATTGTAAATAAGCACCGGATAGTAATGATTGCAATTCTGGTTAAAAGTGGAAATTTCCGGTATTTGTGAAAACACTTCAAATTTTATTTATTCTTTTTTAAGTTGTTAAGTTATGTTTATATATATGAGTGTGCAAGGTCTATTTGAGTTTGAGTTTGAGTTTGTCGAACTATCTTTATGTGATATTATAATAGAAAAAACTAGAATGAGCTCTCATTGATAATATTATTAACAGTGGAAGTTAATAATATTATCATTATAATTGAAGATAAACTATTATGTTATTCATTAGAATGAGTTATAAACAAGCAAAAACATAAGAAGTCTCCAACACGAGTCTAACACATGTCTGTGTGTATGTAACCAACCCTTGAGATATAATTATTTTTAATTGACGTAAGTACCAAGTACTTTTGGACTATGGATTGAACCCGTGCTCTGACATTAATTATTAAAAAAATAATTCTTATCTTGGAAGCCATGTGTGCTAAACAAAAAGAAAGGAAATAATTTCACTACTCTTTTATCACATTTTGCGAACGATGTCTTAAGTCTGGAGTTAATAAATTATATAATTATCTATTGCTTCTCTCATTGGGAATATTTTATCACGCTCGGAATAGAGACAAGGGCATTTGGTATCAGTGTTTTGTCGGATGCTCTCTAACTGCCATTGGTTATGGTTGGGCGGAAACTTTCCATCACTGTTTTGGAAACTTTTTTAATCATTCAAAGAATAATTTGTAAAATTGTTTTTTTTATCACAACTCTTATTACCTGTACTGTTATGTACTGTTGTTTAAGAGCCACACATTCGACAGTAAAACCCCATTTTTATTACCTCTTCCCTATCAGTAAAGTGTTTGTGAATTCCAACAATAAACTCATTGAATAGAATTGAATAAAATTTTGAAATAAAGGGAATCCCAAAGAATTTCTGGACATTTCCATACTTAGCCTAATCTGAGATATTTGTTTAAGTTTGGACACTAATCAGTAATGCAAACAAATTGAGGTTAAATTATTATTGCTCATTTTGACAATTGCATTGAACAATTACATTGACAAACTTAATTTTCATATTCAAACATTAAATATAAATTATCAAAGTAATTTTATTTTGAAATTTTAAAAATATATGTGGCCCAAGGCCCAAGGCTCAAATTGATTAAATTCTTGAGTCCTGTAAAACAAAGTACATGTATATTTAGAAAGGTAATAACTATTAAAAATTAAAACAAGGTTAGACTGTATTACAAGAAATTTCCGTTCAATCTTATTATGTGATAAGTATTACGGAAATGGGGGCAACACATCAACACATCAACACATCAACACATCAATACTTCAGTAAATGATCGCATAGTTTGAAGCCCTGAACACATGTATTCGTAAATGATATGCGTTTTGAAGAATTGCCAAAATTATTGATAATTACTATAAATAAAACATTTATTGATTGCGATCTCAAGTCATCTGAGTTTTGTATAAAAGGACAGAACTTTACTTTCAAGAGTCAGAGCTTCAAATTGAAAGCAAACATTACTGAAGAACACTTATCAGTGTAAAAGTTCTTATACTTTATAACAAATTTTAATCAATAATTAATTATTAAAGAAAATGCCTTTTGCCAAGAAATTCGAAGGAAAAGTGTGCTTGGTCACAGGTATGTACTTAACGAATGTGCTTGAAAATGTTCAACTTTATTAACTAATGTCAATTATTTAGGCTCAAGCTCAGGAATTGGAGAGGAGGCAGCTCTGCATTTGGCTGAGTTGGGCGGCAATGTTGTGGTCACCGGAAGAGATGAGCAGAGGATCAAATCAGTAGCTGAGAAGTGCCGAAAGATATCGGGCGGCAAAAAGATTCTGTCCATTGCCGCAGATCTGAGCAGCGATAAGGATCTGAGAAACTTAATCGAAACGACAATACAAGAGTTTGGTCGTTTAGATGTTCTCATTAACAACGCGGGTATTGGTGACCTCTCATACATGAATGACCCCAAAGTGATGGAGTTGTATGGTAAGATTATGGACCTCAATGTTCGCAGTGTTTTCTACTTGACTGCACTGGCAATTCCTTACTTGGAAAAGACCAAGGGCGTTATTATAAACATCTCAAGTATCGCCTCGATGAAACCGGTATGTTATTGATGTCTTCAAGAATAACATTCATTACTTATGTAAATATATTCGACTCAATACAGAGTCCAAAGACAACAGTCTATTGTATGTCGAAGTCAGCGATCGATATGTTTACCAAATGCTTGGCTTTAGAATTGGCCCCAAAAGGAGTCAGAGTGAACAGCATTAAGTAAGCCATTAATTATTCATTTGTTGTCATTTACTCAATTATTTATATTCTAGTCCTGCGGTAACCGAAACACCTCTTTTGATGAAGAAATACGGCCACAAAATGACTATGGAGCAGATCAGAGATATGCGTAGCAAACAGTATCCACTAGGCAGAATTGGTCAGCCCTACGACATTGCTAATGCCATTGAATTCTTGGGTTCTAATGACGCCTCTTTCATAACTGGCACCAATTTGTTGATGGATGGTGGTGCTCTCTTTGGATCCACACAAAAAGAATGATCATAATGAAGGAAATGACCAAGTTAAATACTGCCCACCATTGATCATCCTCTGACTTGTCTACACATCTGATTAGTTGAATGATAATTTGTAAAAATAGTCGCACTCTTTCTCTCACATATTTATATTTAATTTTTTGTTCAATTTTTTATTCAATGAATTTTCATAAATAAATGATTGAATGTTTTGCAAAAATTATTTTTTAATTTTTTTTGTCTATCAAATGAAGTGTTTTTGAAACCAGGGATGTGCAAGGGGGTTAAAATACCAAGTACAATCAAACTTAAGTATTAACAACACAGAGATCCACAACTGGGAAGTTATACTGTATTATCTTTGAGGAGAAATGGCCAGAGATTGCGGGCAAAACAGTTGAAAGAAGGGATACCCTTCTGTGCCCTCCATTCAAAAGTGAATACAATTATTTAATGAGTCTTCAATTTTGAGCCTCTGTTTCACAGAAACAATAGATTTGAATGAAATTAAATTTTAAAAACTGGTCACTCGTTTGCACACAAATCAAAACAAACAAAAATACAGACAACAGACTAAAACATTAGTTTAATAATAATTTATGTTCTTGGATACTGTTGTTAAGGTGAATGAGTAGAAAAAGCCGAAATTTTGATCTTGGATACCGTTGTTAAGAATAAACAGTTTTTATAGCTCTAAAATATGAGAGGTTGTATCTAATAGTCAATAGAGGTGTGCGTCACAGTCAACAATCATTGAAGCTAACGTTGGTTTTATATTCCGTAACACATCTCTAAAATTTGACGAAAGCCTTAATATTTTAGAGCTCTTAAATCGTTTACCCTTAACTAGGGTTGAAGCTTACGGCTAAAAGTTAAACTTTTAGGCTAAATCTTCAAAAAAGGCTAAAACTTCGAATTTTACAAAATGTAATTAAATTTTATTTTATTCAAATGACATTTCAAGGCTATTTTCATTATCTATGCCAATTACAAAATTAGTATCAGAATCAATGGCTTCAATATTCTTTGACTTATAATAAGAATGAACAGCCACTATATTTCCAACATTTTTATTGCCTAGACCAGGGATGCCTAAAGGAGGGGTAGACCTCTTAGAGTAGTAAATTTTGACTTTACCCAACCCCGTGAATTTTGAAAAATTTAACATTACAGGGATATCGAGCGAAGCGAGGTGTAAATTTTTTTCCTTACTCTCCATTTGTGTTTTTTGGAAATTTTTTAACCTTACCACCCCCTAGACTCTCTCTAGAAAATTTTTGAAGAACTACCCACTAGACCCCCACCTAACCTCCTTGAAATGCACTTTTTTGCTGAGAAGCACTTGCCAGAAAAAGTACCAAATCTATGACATCTCATTTCATTATGTTAAGTTTAACTCTTGACTTTGAGATCTGTTCCCCTTGAGCCGAGCTTCATAACTTGCATCAATTTGCTGATGGATGGTGGTGCTCTGTTTGGATCCACACAAAAAGAATGATCATAATGTAGGAAATGACCAAGTTAAATACTGCTCACCATTGTTCACCTCTGACTTGTCTACACATCTGATTAGTTTAACGATGATTTGTAAAAAATATTCGCACTCTTTCTTCAACTTTTTACTCAATTTTTTATTCAATAATTTTTATAAATAAATGATTAAATATATTTTTAAAATTATATTTCTTATTTTTTATACTAAATTAAATATTTTCGAACACAAATCAATTTATCGTTTAGTAAATATAAAATACAGTGAATGTCCGACGCTAAGGAGTAGCTGGGTATTTGATATTATTTGATAAGATCGGTTAGCTCATAATATCAATCAATTTGATTAAATTCACTTATAAGGGAAATATACAACATTTAAGCAAAAAATGAGATATTTTTGGTTCTTTAAGGTATTTAAATGAAGTGTAGGTTATTTTATTCTGCATTTGTAACGAATTATCGGTTAAATGAGAATAACTTTTAAGTTTATATTCATTAATCAATAGACTTGTCTTTTCAAACGAATAATTATATACAGTGCACTCTCCCTGTTATGAAGTCGTAAATGCACTAACAATCTATTTATAACAGAGAAAAGGGGCAAAAATTGGTTCAAATATTTTATTTAATGAAATAATGAGATTATTTGGTTATTTTTGTAGATTAAGCTGAGAATACATTATGATTGAATTGATTTCATCCAAAAATTGAAGAATCCTTTCACCCTACCATAAATCTGAGTTTGATTCACTTGATTCAAATGTAGTGATAATACATTGGCTTAAATTGAAACTATATTTAGTGAGGTACACTCTAACCTCCCAGTTGTGAATCTCTGTGTTGTTATATTTCCCTGTTGTGTATGAATTTCAGAGTAATTGGCGGAACACCCATAGCTCTAATGCTAAATACCTCTCTCTGTTGTGGATCTCTGTGTTGTCATATTTTCTCTGTTGTCAGGTATTTATACCCATATTTTGGTTCAAAGCATTCTGTGTTGTTATGTAATGTTAAATTAGTATTGAATTCAAAGTGTTTTTTGTTATTAATCATTGAAAATGTCGACACCAAAGAGGAACGGAATTGATTTGAAGACAAAATACAAAGTTTTGCAAAACATCGATAAACGATTATTTCTCTAAATAAAATCTAATACCTAATATTAAGTGTTTTTCATTAACTCTCCCTGTTGTTAGGTGATTTTTGGTAAAAATTTTACTACACAACTGGGAGGCTCGAGTGTAATTCAGGTTTTTATTGCTCTTCAAAATCTTATACCAAAATCACAACACTCTTTATGTGCAAGATATTTTTTTCACTCAATTATTTCACAAAATGATGCAATACTTCACAACACAGAATTTAAATGACCAAATATTGTTCATAATTTGCTTGATAACAGGGAGTTTAATTAACAGAAAAGTTTATAACAGGGAGAGTTTTATACATTAAATATATAGGAATTCAACCAAATCATGTAAAATTACTTTATAAACAGGGAAAATTCATAACACGGAAATTCATAACAAGGAGATTGCACTGTAATAGTTTTCATTGATTAATAATTTATTTCTCTGTTTAGAGAAAAAAAACATTTTCACTCTAATGAAAATATTCGTTTAAAATATCAAAATATTGTCAGTTTTACAGTTTCTATATTTGGATCACTTAATACGAAAGCATTGATTTTTTTTAGTTTTGGTCTGACTTTTCAGTTCATAACATCCAACATATTTAACATTAGAGTCTATGGCAATGGTATTCGGTTTTAAAGTTTGGTTAATAACATGGATCAGTTCATAAGATCCAAACTTCATAGCATCGGACATTAACTGTATTTGAAAAGCTAGGTGATACCTGGGTGATACTATTCTTGTGAATAGAACTGTTGAGTCCAACGCCTGTAACTCTTCATATTCTTCTCATCACTAGTATAGGGAGGGTTTCGCACAAAACGCTTTGAATTCCAAATAATGGAATCATTTTCGACCTGTAATTAAATATAATTTTAATTAAATCAAGCTCACTTTTAGCAAACTTACCATTTCAGCAGACATTGCGATCAAAAACTTTGAAATCAATAAGCCTTTGATTGTAGGCTCAGAATAAATGTGAAACAAAATCCGTTGTCTCAATGGTCCCAATGTTATGATCGATAAATTTATACAAAATTTCGTTTTCGTAATGAATTCGAAGTCTAGTGTGCCTAGACCATGTGCTGGACCACATTGAAGTGCACTAAACTTGGTCTTTACTCTCAAAAACGATAATATCTTACTGTCCGCTGCCGTCATAATCTGAGCGCAGTGTTCATTGGGTTCTTCGCATGCATTCCATGTGTTTTGCCAATCGATCGAATAGAAACTTGCAATTAATTTTAAGAACGAGTGCTTCACATTCATCAGCTTGATAGGAGCGTGAACATGGTCGAAATGAGTGAAATCAGCTGTGTTTTCCATTACATCCTTGGTTAAATAAAATTTTCATTAAATATTAAATATAGAACATTAAATATAGAACAGACCATAGAATTCCATTGTTCCTAAGTGGACTAAAAATGATTAATGTCATTTATTGGCTTTGCTAGCTTCTTTAACAGTTGTATACTATTATTTTTATTGTTACACGAAGAGTATGTTAGTTAGGATATCCTAACGCTTTTCTACGATTCTTCAATAAGCATACGAGAGGTGGCATAAAAAAGCACCACTTATTGTGAGAGTGAGTGCACTCACAGTCAGCAAACAATTTGAACACAATGTGTACACTGAAACCATATGAATGGATTGTATCCCCATCTCATTGTCATTTCATTAGTTGAGTCATTATAGCAGACAATTGATGACATATAGCAATGACATCACGATATGCGTAAACGTCTCTTTTGATTAGTGTTTCAATGCTCTCCACAGAGAAAAAGTTAAAAAAATGACTTCTCACTGAAGAGACCTTTTTTAAACGGCTCTCTCGGCTAAACCATAAGAGATAATCAAATTGTTTTTTCTTTGATATTTAAAAAATCGTTCAATTTTTCAATTTTTTGGGTCTATCACCTATCACTGATTTTTGATTGAAGTGAGACTGAAAGAGTTTATTTATCCTAATCGGTGTTCCATTCGAAGGTTAATAAACTTGAGATTTTTCCTTCAAACTTACTATTATATGTATTTGTAAATAAACAAACCCTTAAATTTGATTAACTTATTAGGTATTAATGAACTTGAGTACACTTATTCTTCAAACTCAAATTCCTTCAACTGTTATTCCTAATAAAGTGTATCCTTGTTATATTTTGTATATGAGTATTCACACTGTTAATGTTTGGTAATAGTATATTTGAACACATAATTGCTCAGCTTATAATTAATAAGTATGCCCATTCTATATGATAGGCATTAGGAAGGATTTCAGGAAGTTTGGAATTCAATGGAACAGACTATCATTAAATGTACTTATGTTTAGTATATTTACTAACCTGAATATGACAATTAACTGTGCTTTCACTTTTGCCCCTATAAACGAAGTTATCGATGTCTGGATGTTTGGGAATAAACCAATAAGGCGATTTTCCCTCTGAATGATTCCATAGAAATATAAAACCATTAACCTCCTCATTTTGCCATGACTTTGTTTTAATATTTAAAGGAGCTGTACCTGTTAAGTTTTAAATAAATATTACACAAATTATTACAATTTGTTTGTGAGAAGTGGAATATAAATAAGGGATAACCAAGCAGTTAAGGTAAGGTAATTAGACTTTTTACTAAAATCGATAAAATCTCAATTTTCCAGGATTGTAAATTATATCTTTTAATATCTTTTGCAGGCTGGCCACGCTCGACGCATCTAGGAGAGGGGTCTAGGGAATAGTTTTCAAAAAAAAAATGTCTATGAGTATACCTGTAACGCCAAACTTTTGGCAAAATTTAGGGGGTGATCAGAATCAAACTTACCGTATTACCCAAAAAATGCGGCATGCTGGTATATAACGAGGGGGAGGATACTGCCGGTATACCTCGGGTTTACCTGCATGCCGGTATAAGTGAACACTTATTGAACTTGAAACCTGGATGCACTAATATAGAGAACCTTACTAGAAAAAAATACAATTCCATTAGATGATGCGTACACAGGTTGTACTGACGACGAAGATGATAAGGACATCATTTCAGATAATGAGGTTAATTAAATTCGATGTAGTCCAGTGGCTAAGATATCTTAATAAAATTTTATTTTCATTTTCTTATAAAATTATTGCACCTCGTTTATACCGGCATGCCGGTAGGGACCATAGATACAATTTTAGAAATATGGTCAACCTCAATTATACCGGCATACTGCATTTTTGGAGGTAATACGGTATCGTATTTGAATGGCAATTTTTCGAGCTATAGGGGGGTCATATGTCGATCCCATCTCCTTGGCTACCAATGATCCTTTGCATTTTGACTTACAATTACTATTAGATATTGAAGTTAGGCATCCTTTTTGATTGAACTGCCAGCCATGGAACGGACACTTTATGTCATCGCCGACAACTGTTCCGCCGACACCTAAATTAGCGCCTAAATGAGGACAATACGCATCGAGAACATGGACCTTTCCAGATTCTCCCCTAAATACTACCAGGTCCTGACCAAGAGCGAAAACGTGTTTCACTTCTCCCTTTCTCAACTCTTTAGATTCGAGGATTGGTAACCAACCATTTAGATACTGAGGTGGACAGCCTTCTGATCTGCTTTTAATATATTCTGGGGGTTCCTCTTTTTTAATCTGTAAACATTTAATTAATATAAATAAATTGATTATTTAAAATAAAATAAATATTATATGAGCTTTAAATGCTAACATGGTCAACATTGTACCCCCTTAGTGGAGAGGAAGAGCTGTTAATTAAGAATAAATTAAAATAATACCATTATATTAAAAATATATTTAGTATTTTAGTAAACCCAAAATTTTCGACTCTAGGGGTAAGGCATGGGCCCCCTGAGTATCCCTGTAGCATATTATAGCATATTAAAAATCGGGGTACGAGTTGATGTCATGACACCATTAAAATCAGTTCGTTCCTCACAAATAAATATTTATAAAAAGTTCATTTAATTGAATACAAAAATATAACTATATTTAAATTAATTTAATGCCTAAAACTTATATGTATTGAAAATAGGCTTCTGTTGAATATAATAAGTATAAACCAATAAATTCAATTCATTTCAAAACAACATCAGATTTCTTTGAAACACCTTTTAGAAAGTAGTCAGTGTTTTCGAAAGCTCGGTGAAACGGACTGTAACTAATTTTAATGTTTTTAGGTTATGGGGAAATATTTGGATAAACTTTCCCCCTTTGTTATTTAATGAATATAAGAATAGAAAAACAATAAACAAGCAAATGATCATGATAAAGGAAATAATTTGATTATCTAACGAATTTTTAAAATTAATATTACCTCGACACTTTCGTAAACGTTTAATAACTTTTTTATCAAATAGAATATAAAAGCACTTGATAGAATCATAACAAAATTAGGTAAAAAAATATCGAACATCATTTTAAACGGTTGATCTCAAAATAAAAAAAATTCAATAACTGCTAAATCTGAAGTATTTTTTTAAGTAAAATTTAGTGAAGATGTTTGTGACAGTGGGTCCCAAATAAAAAAACATGTTTTAGAATAAACCATTAAATGATTGTTTTGCGTCATTCTAACCTAATGCGCTTAACATGGGATTTTGTTTGACCTGAGGGTCACTCAAAAAAACTATCTGTAAGTTCCTAGTGCGTATACATACAGCTTAGTGCGTATATGCAAATAGAAATAATTAAAAAACCCACGCAAG
The DNA here is from genome assembly GCA_034702105.1 of Fuscozetes fuscipes. Classification (NCBI taxonomy): domain Eukaryota; kingdom Metazoa; phylum Arthropoda; class Arachnida; order Sarcoptiformes; family Ceratozetidae; genus Fuscozetes; species Fuscozetes fuscipes. The sequence continues at coordinate 330 of JAQGCS010001840.1, read as the reverse complement.
GTCAGTGGCTGTGTCAACAAGTTTGATTCGTTTGCCCTAACAATTCATGTTAAGGGTATAGTCACTACTATACTATAGTACTACCATACTACAGTCCCTATCAAGCTCAAGCACCCTATAGGATTTCAGGTACAATTGAATCTGGAAAGCAAAAATGTATTAATTAGAATAAAAATATTGAACAAATTATAAGAAAATATTTCAAAATATCCAAGTCATTTTGCAAGAAATTTTACCCAGAGTACCTTATTTTTCCAGTCCCACATTCATCTTTCTTCAAGGCAATTCTCTATAAGCCAGTCTCAATCTCATCCTTCTTCCCTTTTTCAA
>JAQGCS010001839.1:0-12077 GCA_034702105.1 Fuscozetes fuscipes | reverse complement strand
TTCATTTTGTTTGAGCCCATCTTCACAATCAAATTCCTTTCTTTTCCTTTCAATCTGTCATAAAATGATTAGAATTTCTAAGACTACATTTATCTTTGTTTAATTTAACATTTTATTATTTGACAATTTGTCTGAATATAACATGTTACATAGCTGAACCAAATCGTGATGTATGTTAATGAATAAGGCTAATTTCATGTTTACTCATTTTCACTTTCACATGTATGGCAAAAGCATTGAGTGTTTTTTTACACTTATAATTTAACTATCCAAGCAATTATTATTTGAAAGTTTATTAATATATCCTGGACACATTATTTAATAAATATCAAAAGCAAAACCCATAACAATATCCAAAATAAAATGCTTTGGGATTTATTTTTTAAAATTTTTATTAAATTTAACTTTAATTCATTTGTAACTTTATAGTAAGGAGTTAATAGACATCCGATCAAATATTTATAATATTTGCACCTAGTGGGAAAATAATCTGATTGAGTCAAATCAAAATCAAAACCGTGAACCCAAGTCGTCTTAACGCGACTGCAGTCGAAAACATCGGTCGATGACATTCAATGTTCAAACAATGATTACAAGTTGACGTTCCTTATTGTGATTTGCATTTAACTCAATCTGAATCTTATTTGTCTATCGCATCAACAATATGAAAGATATTTATTACAATTAATAACAATAGATTAATTGTTTAACAAAAACAATATTTCTGTAGAACTGTATTATCGATACAATCGGATTGCAGTCCGTATTCATTAATTCGTGAGATTTCGCCGATTACTGTCATTTTGTCAAACATTTGGCGAACAGTGGCTTCGAAAATAGCAAAACTTGGTTTCACTTTCACTCGTATTAAATAAAATTTTTGAAAATGAACTGAACTTATAGTCGACTCATACGCCGATAATATTTGATACAGAGACAATTTTCGGCATAATTTCGATAACGGCTTCAAAAATCGGTTCACTTCTGTGACGACAAACTTAGCAATAAGACTGACATTCTGGTGATCAATACGTTTGTGTTGAGTACAGACACACCAGTGTTGTGATATTTGCTCAGAATCACAGCTCCGGTTTGTAGGTATCTCTTGGAAAAGAGATGTGCCATGACTCACATTTTGTACTGATTGACCTGCGATTCAAATTTGAGACAACTCTTTAGTGGCTATTTTCCTAAAATTGAATTATCCTAGATACAATCCATACCTCTTATAATGTGGAGAAGAGTGGCATAAATATCATAAGGAGTGGTCAGTCGATGAGAATTAGTGACTAAATTTTGGTGATTTTCTAATGTCTTATAGTTACTTGGTAAATAAATGTAAAGAAATGGTAGTCTTTCTTCAATAGTTCCAGATGCTGTTTCTCTTAATTTGCCGAATCTGATTCCGTGATCAGAAAAGAGGAAAAGAATGGTGTCTTCCATCAGATGATTATCAAACAGTTGTGACAAAAGTGTATAAACGGGTAAATCTGCATAACCCGCATAATTGGCGTTATTATGAGTTAAATGAGCCATAAATATGAAGGCAAAGAATCTCTGTTCTCGAATTTTCATGGCTTCTATCAAATTGTAAGTATAGTTGAAATAGAACTTTGAATAAAAAAATTAACTTAAATAAGTCACCAAAAATATGTCAAAAAATACCTCGATTTCCATTTTGTTTTTATAACAGAAGCCGTGGAGTTGTTTATCAATTGCTAATGAGACAGGTCTAAAATAATAGTCTGTTGGCTGTTCAATAAAACCAAGTCTCTTGTAATTGAAGAGAGCATATTTTGAATAGTCTTCGATGAAAGTTGTGATGAAATTTCGTTCAGAAAATTCTTTCCAAATGAACGGCAAATCATCGAAATGTTTGGTATTACTAATGGACTCATTCCAAAAATAGTCGTGAGACTGACCCGTCAGTATTGGCATTAAATTGGGGAAAGTGTTGTCTCCCAACTTATTGTATCCATAAATTGGATAGAATTTGTATTTTTGGGCCAAACCATTGGTTAAAGTGAACTGTCTCTTAAAATTAAGCCATGAAATCGAGTCAATGCCTAACATCAGAACATTTGGTATTTTTTGGTCAACAGTTTTGTAATTTTTTGTTTCCAAATGCTTTTCAGGTATTAAAGGAATAATTTGCTCAAACATCTTAAGCTTTTGAGACTTTGGTGCCCTAGTTAACTTTTTCTTTGTCTGATAGCAACGAATTCTAACGGCATCGCAATTTGTTAGATTAGCAGACATTTTGATGAGACCAAGTTCTTTGCCAAATGACACTTTTGAATCGACACCTCTTTTTCGCACTATTTCTGTTGCAAAACATTGAGGGATGGGCTCACTATTACTTAAGTATTTGATTTGAATCACAGTCTGATCAATACGTTTGGCATCAATTTTTTGTGTGTCAGGGGATCGGCATTTGATTCTTCTGCCGCTGTAATTGCGAAACAAGGGTCGGGTCTCGGCATCAAATAGCGGCCAATCAATAATTTTACACAACTCTGTGTTCACTAAATATTTTATTTTTGTTGAGTTTTCATATATTTGTGTAATTAATGGCAAAAGTGATGATGAATTCAATGGGGAATTCACGCCTTCGAGCGATGATATCATTGATGTATTCATTGCTCTGAAAATAGAGTTTAATTGTTTAATTGTTTCATTATTTAGTGTTTTGGAATGTTTTGATAATAAAATTAATACCTTTTGATTGATCTTGGATAATTTAAATAAATTAAATAAATGGCAAATAGTTTTATTGAAATAAATACTAATTTCTTTCGACTTCTTTTAAACAAATAATACATTTTTAACTTTGAATCATAAGAGAATTTTTTGCAGGAATAAATCAATTTTAAGGTTTAAATACGGCTTATAGTTTGAAAACATATTTTATAAAACTTTATCAAAAATTAAAAAATCTCTTAAATGGATATTGTTATCACTTTTACGTTAAGCATTTTATTAAGTTGATATACATGTATGTTCCACTTTTTAATAATTATTTTCATATTTTAATAAATGACCATTCATTAAGCCAGGCACATTTCATGCAACATTTTGCATTTATTGAGTAAATTGTTTCGTCCATTTGTGTCAAACTTTGAAAACATTCACATATCATAACAAACCTCAAGAATATTGAACAGAAGAGCGACCAAGCAATGAATAAACTTGCAAAAGTCAGTCACATGTTTTGTTTGTAGAAATGTTGAGAACAGCCTTCAAAAGCTGCAAATAATAGAGGAAAACACTTTGAAGTTTAGTTACGCCTAAAGTTGTTATCCATTCACATCATATATCAATTTAATATCAAAGAGTGATCGATATTCCACTTATTCACAAATTCATTGTTTAATATCAATGTTAAATACATGTCTCTTAATAATACAATTAATTGAATCACTCAATGCTTTCATTGAAACGCGAAAAAGTAATTTTGAAATTAATTTCAATCACAAAGTTTTCAAAACAACTTTTCAATATTCAAATGGAAAAAGTGTTTTGAAAATAATATTTAAAGTAATTCTATAAATATTTTGTTAATGCATTCGAAGCCGACTCTTGAAAGCATTCTATAATCACAAAAACAAATGGTTTGTTTAAATGAATATCCCGTTAAGAGTTCCGACACTTCCTCTCAAAGTCAATGAGAAGAAGAAAAATATTTTTATGAAACATAAATGAACTTAACATTTAATTTAAAGAATATTTTGATTTCAATTATAAATGGGTTTATGAACTGAACTTAAGCCGTGATTTTTAAACAAATTATTAATATTCAAATCACAACAACAGTTATGTACACAATGACTGTTAATCGATGAGAACAAACATCCCTTTCCTCGTCATTAGTTAACAGTAAATACAAACAATAATTCATCGGAAAGTATGAAAACTTAAGGAAAACTTCTCATAATTATTGAGTCATTGCTATAAATATCTGACGTTTAATGAGACGTTTGTGTATTAATGTATGAAATGTATGACAAATGAAAGCCATGAATCAAAATCTAATGGATTTTATTAACGGATAATTGAATTCTTCATTCAGTTTCACTAATCCATAACTTTTGTCATTTCAATCATTAGTTGGAATTGAATACATTTTTCTGATTTACTGTTGAATTTATAATAAAATGAGCAGGGTGTAGGCATCTGCTTTCGTTATGATGTTAATGTATAAAATACTCTTAATATTAAATTTTCCACCTTGCATTTATTAGTTTAAATTGATGTGCCCCTGACTACCCCCGTTTCATGAGAAGCTCAATAAATTGATTTAAATTTGATTTTTATTCTGTGACCTCTTATGAAGTATTGACAAAAGAATTGATTTAACAAAAGATTTATATTTTTATTCAAAATAACACAAATCTATTAGCGATAGAGGGATGAGATAAGCAATTAATTTTTTTAATTGAATTTTCTGTTAACTGACTGATGAAATTGAATTTAATAGCCAGTCAATTTGAGTGAAATATGTTTGTGACCTCTTTTTCAGATATTATGATTGGTTTTTAAATAAAAATTCTAATAAATTGTTTGCATTAGATTACAAACTGATAAATTATTCAAAACTTAACCTAGCCCTCATTTGAAAAATTAATTAATAAACTTTTAGTAAGGCTAATTTAATAACAAATGTATTCAAGTTTATATTGGAAATTAACAAAATATAAGCATTTTAAGGTGTTTTGAGGGTGCACATATAATTTAAACTTAACAAAACTAATTAAACTCTTCTAAAACATATTTGCAATAATAAAACCAATAAAATTAGAGAAAATGTAATTAAGATGAGTAAGGCAATTATTGGATCACAAGTGGACGGAGTGTCGAATTCCTATCAACAAAAATGTCAATCAAATCAGTGATCACCTGTTTGTGTGCCATTTACTTCACTAATGGATTGGTTAAGGGTTGGGCTCCGTATCCACTTTTCGAAAATACGATCTATGATTACACTCAACCGGAATATCTGTTCTCTAAGAATAGACACACTTTAAATTTAGGAAATCCCGAAGACTTTCGTAATGCTGTGTTCGAAGTGTGTCGCTATACATTCGCCGGCGCCTGGAATCTGATAACAGCCAAACAAATGCGGTTCTATGAGCTGAGGCGCTCATTAAATGATCGCTGGTATTATTGTGGACTACCCTTCGATTTGAAGCCATTGTATAGAGAATACGGAGAGGCGGCTGTCATTTTTTACGGTCCCGGTCGCCGACATCCAGAGAACACCAACAAAGTTTCAATGGTACATGCTTATTTCTCGCAAAAACAGGCACAACAGCATTCCACATTGCTCACACCAAGAATATTGGGTAGTTTTCCAGGAGGACGAGTGGAAGAGTACTGGTTAGTTATATTAATAGATTAATTAGTAGTACCAAGACTGCGGAGGAGACACGCACTAGAAAATGAAATTTTCGGAAAAGCAACGCCAAGCAAAACTATATTTTGATAATAGCTCTATAGTTTCGTTATTCAACCCCACCCTTTAAGACCTTTCCTAGAATATAATTGATACCGATGACTTTCCCAATCTTGGTAATATAAGTGTTTATATTTTCCAACAATTTTAGGCAAAACACTCGAGTAGCACAAAATGCAGATGTTCCATTTATCGCCAAAGAAGTTTTAAAGAAAATGGCTTACATTCATGGCCTGAACCCACCCGCTCCCAGATCTATAGACCATTTCTGGCACGAAATCTCCACATTTATATCAATTATAAGAAGAGCGCAATTCAATCATAAGGCAGATAAACATTTACCCAAACAGAGAGTGAGTTCTTATTTTGACGCCACTTTATGTGAGTTTAAATTATTTTCGTAGACAATCTTGGCTCAAGTCTTGCAAACAAACCTCGAAGCTGAGGCTCTTTGGCTCCGACACTATTTGAACGCAATGAGTGCACCAATAGTTTTTTCTCTGGGAAACCCTCGCGTCGATCAAATCTATTTGAGACAATACGGTAAACCAGAAAACAAGTTGACCTTTCTCAACTTAGGTTGGGGCCAATATCTCTACCGAAGTTATGACATGGCAGATTTTATTCTTGAAGCGGCCATTGAATTTAATGCACAACTGCCATACCCTCACTTCAAAGTGAGCCCTGATTTTACTCCGACACCACAACAATTAAATGATTTGATTTCATCGTATTTGCAAAGCATGACTCAAATGGAGAGGGAGTGGCCGTCCACTGTCAATACCGTTGAGGCAATGCTTGAAGAGTTGGAGCGAACAACACTATTGTCTCACTATTATAATGCAGTTCAGGCACTCCTCTCATCCTTTTATAACTTCGGAAAAGTGTTTGGATTTCCCGAATATTCTAAAACACGTCTCGATATGTATTACACTTTCAAAAAAGAAATCATAGAAAAGAAAGGATTGAAAATTCCATTATTTGCGACAAATATTAATCCCAATGATCTAATAGATAAGGGATACCCTGGAGCCAGACTTATAGGACCAAATGATAGACTATATTTGGATCCTTTTTCTATTTCCAGTGATTCTATATCTGGGTATATGTTTCCACTCAATTATGTCACAAATCTATTGGATTTGAATTTATGTCAAAAATTGTCACAAAATAATCAACAATTAACTAATGCAGTAAATGAGCCCTTTCTTAACACTCATCCATATGTGACTAATTCAGTGCATCTCTTCCATTCCCCACCTGCTATCCCCACAAATACCCTGCCGCCATACATCATAAGTCCAGGCAGTATCGGATACTTTTCACCTGGTTATCCAAATAAACAAAGCTTTAATAATTTATACGAAGAGAATCAAGCTGATCAACGAGTACAAATAGACCAGAATTCACAATTGAATAGAAATCGTAATTTTGTTGGGCCTGCAAACCAGGGTACTAATCTTAATTTCGGTGCTTCTAATATCCAAACAAATGTGGAAAATAAACTGGACAATGTTCAGAATTCATTAGCAAGATCACATTTTGGTGTATCAAATTTTGGGCCAATCAGTCGAGATAATAACGTAAACGGTCTTTCACAATTGAACAATGGGAATAAAATACAAGGGCCTTATTTAAGAACGGATAAATTTGCACAGTTTAACCAGGGTCAACAATTTTCACATGCTGATCAAACCAACTCTTTGAGATCAAGTCCTCATTTGGAGGTTTCATATCATGGAAATAATGCTTTTGCGTCAAAATACCATGGTAATAATTTAATTGAACAACGTGGTAATACAGCTATGAATCAAGGACAGCAGATAACCCCAGCTCAAAACAATATGACTTTAAATTCAGCCAATATAGACCAGTTTCATCATTCAAACCAAATATTAAATAATTTTCATAAAGTTCAACAATCAGGTTTGTCATTTTTGGAGGCAAATCGATTTAATTCAATAAATCAAGGGCAAATATTTGGACAGCCAGATCTATTTAATAAGCAAAACCACGATCAAGCTTCAGTCACAGCATCTCCATCATATGGGAATACTGGCCAAACTTATATTTTAAACAATGCACAACATTCTGAAGGCTTATATCAATTAGGGAATAGATTTAGAGAACATGAACTTGCTCAGAATTTGGCAAAAGAGAATTTCGTTACTAGTCCACATTTCAATCGGAATCAACCACAACAAGTTTTTACATCCCTTTCTCAGACGAATTTATTAAAGCACCCGGATCATGCTGCTAACTTTGGACATCTTACTGGTCAAACAAATATTTTAAATCAAAATCAAAATGCGCAAGTTAACTCATTTATCGCTAATAACAAATTTGTTCAATCAAACGCTGGTCAAAATTTGAATGCGCAAACAAATGCAGCCAACGGTGTCAACAAGTTACATCATTCAACATCAGATTCAAACTTACAAAGAAATAAATTGAATCAAGTAAACCAAGCACCAAATTTTGGTTCTCATCACACAATAGACATAAACGAAGGCCTGCCCCTAAACAAAAATTTCGATCTAGGGCAACAAAATGTAGCTTTGAATTCAGCTCAAAACAATCATTATTCACAATTGCATCAAGCACAAGAAGAACACTTTAAAAATATCAATCAATTAAGACAAGTTCCATTAGCTTTTGGTTCGGAGAATATTGATCAATTAGGAAACAGTCAAAACATAGCAGGAGCAAATCTTCAAATGAATGCAGCGAATCAATTTATCCATGCTCAAAGAATTGGTCAGTCTGTTGGGCAAAATTTTCAAACACCAAATATCGGACAAAATGTAATAAACTTGAATAATGTGCAGCACCATGCACAATTAGAGGCTGGAGATAGAGGAGCTGATAAATTGGTACATCATCACAACCTCAACCTATCCCCAATTGGTGGCCATAATATTAATATACAAGCTCCATTTTCAGGCGGATCATACCACCAGTCTAATAGATTTGGGCAACAAGGACACAATTTTCTTGGACAACATTCTTCTTTAGAAAATGGAGCTAAATTTTTAAGCAGAGCTCAATTTACTCCAGCACAAAAGATAGGAAGTAGTGTAATTCAACAAGCTCAAAACAATATAGAATTAAATAAATATACAAATGCGGGTCAAAACTATGCACAATTTGCTCATTTCAATCAAGGGCAACATGTACCATCTCCAAATTATGCTCAAAATCTCGTTGAAAATTTAGCAGGCTCAGTAAAACAGGGAAATCAGTTTAATAATAATTTACTAGGATTACATCCAAATCCTCATCAGTACATGAACCATAATTTAGCAGGATTGAATGAGCAAACAAATTCAATCAATAATTTGAATAATGTTCAAAATATAGCCGGGCAATATTTTCAATCAAATATTGCAAACTTAGCTAATTATTTAACAGGAAGCAATTTAGAATCACAAGTTCAACAAACACAACAGGGCAACTTATATAATATTCTTAATCGAATCAGAAATTCAATAACCGGACCATATGTTGGAGCTTATCCTGGGCAAAACACTCCACCAATTGTTAACTCTAACACAGCCTTCAATTTGAATCAGAGACAACTGTCAGTTCAACCCTATCAACTGAACCAAGCTCATCAATTTGGACACAATTTGGGCCAATCAAATGGACAAATAACTAATGTTGTGAATACTTTTAACCCGAGCCAAAACTCAGTGGATAGATCATTTGTTGGTCAGAATTTAGCACAAACTCTAAAGGAATCTTTAAATCTAAATGAAAGACCAAAATCAGTGAACTTATATTCAAATTCTAATGGATATAATGAGTTGATCCCAACTCTGAACACTGCACACAAAGTTAATTCGTTGTATCGTTCGCCTGATTTTAAAAATGTCGGTTCATTTTATGGATCAAATAATTTTGAAAAGACAAATCAAGGTCAAATCAATGAACATTTAAGTATTCATGGGAATACAGTTGAAAATGCTAACCAAGTACATCCAATTTCCCACTCATTTGAGTTAAATCGGGCACAGCCAAACTCAAAGTATATGGGATTAAATCAACTTAATCAAGCACATACTATGAACCAACAAATTGTTGGCATACATAATGGTTATGATAACAAATATGAGCAGTTGCAACATGGACAAACACAAAATCAAATGTTTAATAATATAAATCAGGGACAACAGTTAGTTGGACCAAATGCAGTACCTCGCGGATTTAATCAAAATTTCAACCAACATCTTCATTCATCAGAAGGTTTGAATGAAAGAACAACTAACCTTGCGCATTTGAGTCAAAGTCCTAATTTAATTGTTCAAAATTTTCTACCAATAACTGGTAGCAATATAATTCAAGGTCAATCTCAACAAGGAGGATCAGCTATTGAAGCTGTTAAATTGCGCCATGGACAAGTATTAAGTGAGCCATATACCATAGCAAATAGATTCAGTCAGCAAAATGGACCTAGCAATTTTGCACATCAAGACTTTCGATCTAATAATTTGAATCACATTCAAAGTTTGGCACCTGGATCAAATATCGGTCACACTAATCTCGTCCAATCAAATACTAAACAACACCACCCAAATTCAAATTTACAAGCTAGTCCATTTAATTTTCATCAGAATAATCATGCTATTGTGGGTTCAAATGTCTTAAACCAAGTACAACAATTTGACAGATCATTTTTAGGAGTCAACAAATTTGCCCAAACAAATCAGGCACAATTCGCAGGGCTCCAAAATGTTCAAGGAAAGATATTTGACAATCCAAACAAGATGCAAACCACAACAATTGGATCATTTTTTCCTAAGAATAACTTAGTAATTCCAAACCAAGCTCAAAATGTTGTTAATTCAAATGCATTTGCGGTTCCTCTTAATAATTTTGAACAAGGTCATAATTTAGTGACGATACCAGTAAATATAGAACAACAAGCAGGCTCATTTTCTAACCATAAAAGGTTTAATGAATATTCCGGATCTAACAATTTTGGACAATTATATCAAGGACAAAGTTCAAAACTGCAGACAAATTCAAATAATAATATGAATCTGTTACAGAATTCAGCATCAGGATCGAATATATTAAGCCACACACAACAATTAGACCGATCATTTTTAAGAACGAATAGATTCAATCAAGTTAATCAGCCACATGTCTTAGGAGAGCAGCAAAATGTTCAAGCAAATATTGAAAGCGCTAATTTCCGGCAGATAAACCAAGGTCAAAATAATGCACATTCAAATCTACAAGCAAATTTAGATAATCGTTTAAACATAATTAATGGTATATCGTCTGAAATAAATTGGAATAAATTCGCGCATATAAACCAGGGCCAAAATTTGGCAAATTCAAATTTACAATCAAATGCAATCAACAATATTAACCAGGCACAACAACAATCTCAAGATGGTTCTGTAGGAGTTTCTTACAACTTTGGGAAGCAACAACCCGTGCCAAATATAAACTCTTTTGCTACAAACTTAGGTCAGCTTTATCTGGGTCCAAATCAAGCTCTTCCCCTGAGAACAGTTGCTACACAACATTCCCAACCAGATTCTACTAATGCGGTGCAGTCAGATATCGATCAAATATTCTTGGACCCAGATTTCGACGCCAGCTATATATCAGTTCCCATTAAAAAAGAGGTGATTCTGGCCGACAAACCAGCGCTTGAAGTCAACTGAATTGTTAGAAAAGAGTTTTAACTGACTTAGAATTTTATTAACAATTTTTTATTCAATTAAATTAAAATACTTTTGAAAAAAAAACTTTAAATAATGTCTTCTATTTACTCATAAGATCTGTAATGTTATCAAAAATTGACTCAAAATATATGAAAATGCATTTTATTTTTGCAAAAATAATTATTCAGTGGAGAAAAAGGACTTAAAAATTGAGTTCATCTTTAGTGTAATGAAAAACAAATCACGATTTGATACTCAATCGAAAGGAAACCTAATATTCAGTTCATTAGTTCACACCTTATGGACAGCAGTTAAATCTGAAAATTAATTAAGTTATTGAAATTGACTGAAAATTTCATTCATTTTGATAACAATTCAATGAGAATGAAAACAATCTTGCTATTATTGTTATTTTTGGTAATCTATGAAACAATCGGTGAGTGAAACACATTTTATTTGTAACTAATTTTTGTCATAACTTTAATATATTTTTCGGAAATTTTAATTCAATTTCAAAGACTGTAAGAGTTATAAAAAGAGAGACACATTTGATGTCCAGCGTTTCAAAAGGCAGGCAGAGAGGGACGTAGTCCTGCAGGCAACGGCTGATCTATCATCTGAGACATGTGGACTGAGAAAGGTTAACGCCAATACCAAGGCCAAAAAATTGTTAGGTGCAAAGGGGTTTGGTAGAATTGTAGGAGGTGTTGATGCCGAGCTTTATGAATTTCCCTGGCAGGTCAGCATTCAGATTAATATTCCCAAGAAGAAGAAGATCGACCACTTCTGTGGCGGCGCTGTAATTAGCGATCAGTGGATTTTGACGGCTTCTCATTGTCTCGATATGTGAGCCTTTCATAAGATTCTTATAAATTCTAATCATTTTATGACAGATTGAAAGGAAAAGAAAGGAATTTGATTGTGAAGATGGGCTCAAACAAAATGAA
>JAQGCS010001838.1:0-12079 GCA_034702105.1 Fuscozetes fuscipes | reverse complement strand
ATATATCAAATGAGTGCCATTCATTGTATCATGTGTTATATTTTGATTATCTTGTTAATTTATTCAACAGTTGTATAGATGGTATAAATTAGTCAAATTTATAAGCGATTGAATTAATTTGAATTGAACTTCATCTAAAGTTAGGTGCAAAATGGAATTCACATCGATCCTGTCGGTTTTTGTTACAAGTTTACTTGGTAAAATATGAAAATAAAAAATTAAACTTGATAAATTTGTTCTAATTTTGTAATTTAAAGCACAAATGATTGCCAGTGAGGAGTGCTGTAAAGAGGAGTCGTGTAAGTTAGCAAGAAACCACCATTTGCATATTTTATTAACTTGTTAACTTTTTAGTGAAAAGGTTTATAATCGACGAGAAATATGAAATGTGCGAGGGAGAGGAAGCCACCAACTTTACCGGTGTCATGGAGTTCAGAGCAGATCAAAAATGCACCTTGGAAAGCATTGACTTCGGTAGGGGTCCTCTCGACGACGACACACTCACCGCATGTCTGAGCAATGGTCAGAAAGTGGTGACCACATTGAGGACACTCTCGCGTTCGGTTTTGCCAGCAGGAGGTCATACCATTTCTAATAGAAAAATATAATTTTGAATGACCTTACTCAATAGCATTCTTTGAGATACAACAGTTGGCCATTGGTTTGAATGGTTTACTCGAAGGCAAATACATTTTGCGCCGAATTATTATCAAACGAATCGAATTCCTTAAGGAGTGTTCGTCAGTATTGGGAGAACAGGCGGTCAGCAGTAAACTAGCACAAATGCTCATCTCTAAAAAACTTGACCTCAATTGTTTAATTTCACCAAGTGGATGCTGGGAACTATTCAAGAAAGGCTGTACTACTATTTGCAATGGCCAAGACTACATGGTTCAGTCTGACGCCAATGTTAGGCCATTCAAAAGTTAAATTACAATTAGACTAACACGTGATTCGAATTAACAAGTTCATTTCTAAATAAAAATGAGTTTTCGAATTAATTTAAGCCAACTTAAAGACTGGGCCCTTGATCATTTTAAATAGAAGATCAACACTGGACAATTGATCATGGCTCCAGTTTTGATCCAGGAGCATATAGAAACCAGCAGTTTCAAAAAAGTTAAACCAACAAGATTAAAAATTTCATTGCTCTGAGAAGGGATGCCCAAGGGGAGGGGTCTCTTATCCCCTACTAGAGTCGAAAATTTTGCCTCTACCCCCTCTAGAATTTTGAATTTTTTAATATTCTGCCAGCTGCCGCTGAGCGAAGCGATGGGCAAATTTTTTACCTTACCCTTAGTGTTTTTTGAATTTTTTTAAGCCTTACTACTCCCCTTGACTTCTCTCTAGAAAAATTTTGAAAAACTACCCCCTAGACCGAATCTAGAGCGGCTGAGCTTGGGCATCCCTGCTTTGATAGTAAAGTAAGTACATACTATTTGCAAATATAATAAAAGGATTAAGCAATTTATTTTGAGTCCAGTTATCAAAGAGATAAAATAATAAATTAGAATGTCAGATAAGTTATCTTGCTCGTTGAATAACAAAATAACTTCGTAACGAACGTAACTTATGTTATATATGAGGAGATAAAGTGTCAAATGGTTAATGTGTCAAATCCTCCTTCGGATAAAAACATTCAAATGCTGTTAACTGCAACATATAAACAGACTGTAAGTTAGCTTGTTCTTTTCAATGCTTTGACTGTACTCTGTGTATAAATGCATTAAAAGATCAATTTTGATGATAGGAACCAGTTATCTGCGTGTGCAAGATTACAGGTAAATAAAAAATGGGCTTCAAAGAAAACACAATAGAATACAATCTGAGCCATTTAATAATATTAATAACTTTGTTTAACAATTAATTGTTCCAAATTAATCCAGTCAATGACATGAATAACCATAACATAGTGGTATAATTTCTCATAACTCTCGAATATTACATTAATGTTTGGAAACTAATTTGTACTATTAAAAATAGAAATAGGACAATTTTATTTGGATTACAAAGAGATAAAAATAATAAAAATACCATTTTGAAAAATAATCATTTGCATTAATTAATTGTTAATTAAAAATATCTTGTAAAAATATACTTTGAAATTAGCTAATCACTAGGAAAAGTTTCATCTTGTAAATGCACTAAATTGTTTTGAAAATATTAGAATTATGATTATTTAGAAATGTTCGCAATAGCGAAGAGTGACTGTATTGTGTGAACAGCTGTTGAAGGCATGCGCACCACTAATACAGTCAAAGCCCAGTTGTGACGCATTGTTGACTATTTCCACCATTTTGTCGATTCGTCAGTCAATTGATTTTGGATTCAATAAACAGCTGACAAACAGTATTCCCAAAACTCAAGACATTAAACATTCACTAAATTACTGACTATTTTGTCATTTATTCAATTAATTTGTGACTCAATTCAAACTATAATTTATATTAAATTATAAATTGTTTTATACGCGACTTATAGATCACATTTGTTCGGGTAATTTGACCACTGCCTGAGTGTTGCCAAAAACGTCTGTCCCCTTTTTGAAAGGATGTGCGATCAAAATGCCTTTTTGACATTTCCCCATATTTTTGGTTTTGTTCTCAAATCAAAACACTTTTCAATCAATTGATTTCTTTTCATTTGGTCTGAAAAATGCCTAAAATTTCCCATAAATTGTTATTTTTGTCTCAAAAATAATGGTATTTTCTTCGCACACATTCTTCGGGAGTTATCATTGATTTATAAATAATTTGTGTCATATTTTGTCACAGCTTTTCGGCATTTAAGTGAAGACAAGAACCGATTTGTTCGTCTCTTTTTGGCCACTTTTCGGGATATTTGGATAAATAGATAAACAGTTTTTTGTGTGACTTTTGCGGCGATTATACCAACGATTTCTTCGATCAATGAAAGGAAATATGAGTTTAGAACCAATTATTTCACTTCAGACACAACAAGACGTCGATAAATGTGTTGACGTATGAAAACCACTTTTAATTACCATTTATTTGATCCACTCTTCTGCCAAATCTGTATTTCGTCGAAAACCCATATTTTGGACCTTTTATGTGAAGCGCCGTTTTTTATCGTCTCTTTAATCGAGGAATTACTTCAAACCAATGCTCTGCCAAATAGTTGACCAGAAAATGATTGTCTATTTGTTATTATTTTCCGAATTTGTGACTAAAGTTACCCAAAATTTTGATCGTCAAAGAAATTGAACTAAGAATACAAATGAAAGCCCTTTTTGATTGAATTTCATATTTTGAGTCAAAATATTAGTGATTTTAGAATGAATTTCATAATTTAGATGCGAAATGACAGTATTTTTGCCTAAAAATGCCCACAAAATCTCATTTAAAAAGTATTTGCAGTAATTTTGGGACCATTTTTGCACCGGAGCTCTTTGCGATCATTTAATCAAATGTTGAATTTATTATTATTTTTGTTTTAGTGTTTATTCAGTCAATAGTTAATAGATTTGTTTCGTTCGTTGCTCTTATATTTTGGTCAATACTCGTATAAAATATATCTTTTGTTTCAATCGATTTATTGATCGTTATATTAAACCAATTTTAGTGTAGTTTTGATAACCATTTCTTTGGTATTTCATTACATAATCTGTTTTGATGTCAAAAACTTATGCTTTTTATTAGCCTTTATTCGAGAGATTTCTTCGATTATTACCCAAGAATTGAATTAATCGCTTATATATTGCGACAAGTTTTCGGTTACCAAAGAAATGCATTCCTTTTTGACTTAAATGTCAACAAAAGTTAGGAATTTTTGTTTTAATAACTTTTCTCTTCTGACGGAAAGGATTTGATATCAGTTTTGTTTTGAAATCTTTTGATTTGATCTCAACTTTACGTAAAGTTATTTCATTTTAAAAACCTTTAGTTTGAAATTTGAGTCGATTTTTGAATTTTTGAACTAATTATTGACTTTTTTGTTGTATTAGTGTCCGCTATGTATGGAAGCACTGGATTACGACGATTTAGGGTTCTTCCCCTGCAGTTGCGGTTATCAGGTGTGCCGGTTCTGCTGGAATAGACTCAAAAACGATGACAACGGTCTGTGTCCGGCCTGTCGTCAGGTAAGCAGTGAATCAAATCCTTTGTGAGCCCTTTCCTTCTGCCCTTTTTTGGGCAATTTTCTGCTCATTATTCGTGTGATTGAATTCCTGGCGAAACACTTATTCGTTGATAATTCGCATTTAATTTGATCTATAATTTGATTTTTGCCATAATTTATACAAATTTCTCTTTAAATTGAATTTTAATATGACTTCAGTTCTGAACTACAATTAAACCAATGATTAATTGATAGGAATTTTCAATTATTTTCTTCTGTTTCTACTCAACCGTAAAATTATTGAAACTTTTAGTGATTGACAGAAGTTTTCATTCAGTTTTAAAATCCATTAAAACTTCGTTTTTAATGAAAAAATTATTAATTTTGTAAAAAAAAGAAATTTTAACGACTCTTTCTTTCAAATGAATGCATGGTTTTGGAAAATAATTCCTTTGATCTCAAATTATAGGCCTTTACTGTCTGTGTGTTCGATAATTCACAACCCATTCGATACTTAACCCCTTTTTGTGGGATTTCTATTGATTTTTGAAATTTTGTGTATTTTTTTAAATAATTTTCTTGTTTTAATCATTTGATTAGTTTTATGAGAAAATTGAGCGAAATATGACTTATCGTTTGATTTATGGAACTTTTCAGATGAATAATACGATTGATTATTGAAATTATGATTTGCTTCCGATTATAAGCCAATCATTTAATTTATGGCAAACCTTTTGGTTCTTAATAATGAATTTTTCCGCAAAATATTGAGTCCAAAGAAAAACGTTACGAAAAAAATGCAAAATTCGTTTATCACTCGAAATTTGATCTGAATTTTTGTGTAAAAAATTGATTTCAAATTTTTAAGATTCAGTGAAAGTAAAAGACATTTCGTAAACACTGAAAAATTTTGAAAAATTGCGTAAATATTTTTGTTTCGCTTCTAATGAGTCGTTAATCAAATGTTTTCCAATTTTCTTATCAGTCGTTTCGCTGTTTTATCATAAAATCGATTTTCAGTGAATTATTCGTGTTTTAAAGAAACACTTCTTTTGAAATTTGTAATTAAATTTTGAATACAAATTGGGTTATAATCGTCTGATGTCTTAATCCTTGTCCTCATTCTCTCTCTCTCTCTCTCTCTCTCTCTCTCTCTCTCTCTCTCTCTCTCTCTCTCTACGGTTTAATAAATATATTTCAAAGGATATAATCAAATCATTTGAATATTCATTAGTCTTGAGCTCAAATCTTTTTTTATGGAATCTATTTTTGAAATATAATTAACTTTTCTTTAAATTTATTATAAGAAATGTCATTTAAACGACGTTTCGCTTTGATTTCGTCTTAATGGCAATCTGTTCCGTTTCAGTCCTTGACCTTCACTTTCATTGTCTTTTACTCACTTTTTTTATGCTATCATATCATTGAATGATTCAATGAATGCCTTCATATCCGATATTCTGAGCACAAATTCGGCCACTTTTTGCTTCCATTCTATGCTTTTCTTGAGTTATTAATTTCGAAATGTTTCAGATTTTCATTAGAATCAGGTATTTATTCAGACGTCTGTCCAAAACAAATATTGGTTTTTATGTGTAATCCTGTGCTCTAAGTACTAGTTTTTGTTTGAGAAACAGGTTTTTAATTGATTTTTCGAAAAAAACTGTTTCGGACTTATCTGAGTTCACATTTGAAATCGAAATAAAAGTTTTTAATAAATTGTTTCTCTTTTTGTTATTCGAATACCTGATGTTGTCATAGGAATTGAGGAATGGGTGCGTAAAAGCACGTGATCTCTAATGTGATTCCTCACAATCCTTTTAAATGTAAATCATGTGTAAAATATGTAGTCCTTTGATCACAATTATGTAATTCTATGAGACATTTACTCTTCGCTTGAGATAAAGGCCTTAAAATGAACTTGAAGCATTTTTTCAATTCATTGATTACTTATTCTTATGAATAATTGATTGACTTTTCATAAAAACAATTATTATTTCACACAACACATGTATTTTTCCCATAAATTGTCAAAAATAGCGTTTTTTGAGATCAATAAACCTTTTTTCGCAGACAAAAAAGTTGTATAAAATTTTGGCTAAACTTGACTTTTGATTAAAATATTAATGAATTTTTGTAATCAATTCTGACGTTTAATATTCCTAAAGGACTGAATAATTTAGTGTTGTCTTCGTTATGAGGAAAACCTTTCCGTAAAAGTCTTATGATTTACATAAGAAGTTGTGTTTAGTTTTTATCCTTTTTTGGATTTTTCGGCCAATTTTTGTTTGTAATGCACTTAATGTGAAATTTCACACGAATTCTGAGCCTTTTCTTCACTCGATTTCCGTAATTAATTGGTTTTGTTTTTTGACAATCAGTCGTGAAATTAATTGATATTCTCTTTTCCTCCTTTTCTGCGATACCTGTGCCCTGCGTTTAGTCATATCCGGACTCTCCGATACAGTTCTCACAGATTAGTATCGAAACCGTAGAAGAGCTCAAAAAGAGGAAAAAGAAGCAAAAAGAGAAACAAAAACTCAAAGATGGTATGCATTTCACTCAGAATAACAATGAATTAACTAATGTCTTACTCTTACCCCTCTCTCCCCTAAAACAGCCGCTAAATCACAAAACCTTTCATCAGTACGTGTTGTGCAAAAAAATTTGCTGTTTGTCATCGGATTACCACAACGTCTCTCTCAGGATGACCTCAGGTCAGTGTCAATGGCTTTCAAAATAGTTTGTTCTGTTCTCTCATCTCAAATGACACGCATTTTGATTCTTATGTGTTTTCAAGTCTTTAAAGTCTGGAAACACTTCATAACATTAAATATTTTACTCTTTTTTTGTGGGCTTTTTGAGACTTTTTACTGCTTTTTAAATGTTCTGAAGTTTTAATTTCATTAATGATTTTAGTGTCGATTGAAATCTCTTTTTGAGTATTTTTAGCAAAAGTATTGAAAATTTTTCATACTTTTGACCTTCAATTCAAAACATATAATTAATTTTAAATGATTTTGGTTTGAGACACTGTTTTTCTAATCTATCAATACATCAGACAATCAGAATATTTCGTTAGAAATAGTGTTCCCTTTTTTCGAGAGCTTTATCTGTTTTTATCCATTTTTTGTATTTCTAGCCTTAAGTTCTAAATAATTAGTTTATATATTATTTGAGTAATTGAGTAGAAATCGGTTTAAATGCGGATTTCATAAGATATCGCTTTTGATGTCACGTTTGTCACGAGTTTTCACTGTTATTCGTATTCGTGACTCAATTTATGCTAATCTTCCGATTATTCGGCAAATTATTGAACAACTTGTAAATTATTGTAATTAACAAACAAATGAAAGAAGTGTTTGTTTTTTATTCCAAATACTTTGATAAATGTTTTCCTTAAAATTAATGCCATTTTTGCCATTAATTGGAAATTTAGGAAAGAGTTCAGTAAATACGGAAGGATTTTAAAAATGGTTATAAACGCGTCGTCCGCTTATGTGACGTACGCCCGACCCGAGGACGCGGTCGCAGCCATCAAGTCTTTAAATGAAGCCAATCAGACATCAAGCAAATCGAATCAAAGGAATGCCGGCAATAATCAAACACAACAGACACTGAGGGCCTCCTTAGGAACCACCAAATACTGTACACATTGGCTCAAGAGTCAGAACTGTCCCAAACAACCCGACTGTAAGACAATTGATAGACAAATACCTAAACTATAGTTTGACTATTCTTTGAAATAATTCTAATGTCTGCTCTCTTGTTGAGCACAGGTATGTATTTGCACGAAATGGCAGAACAAGAGGCGTCGTTCACTAAGGAAGAGATGCAATTAGGAAAACACACCGAATATGAGAAGCGTTTAATACAATACTATTTGGATTTATTGACGAAAGAAAAAGACCAAAAATTAAACCGAAAAAACCAAACAAATAGTCAGACGTTCGACGAAAAAATTGAAAGCAAAACGATTCTGATTCAAAACGGTTCACAAAATCAGAATAAGTTTCAAATGAATGATAAGAATTCGAGTAATGCTTTCGGCGGTGACGAGACATCCAATGACTCGGTATTTAATTTCACGCCTTTTTCAACCATTTTTGGAGTTATTTGTATTTTACAGGTTTTGAAGAATTTTTATTAGAATTTAACACTAGTTTTGATGCTTTTTCGTGTCTTTCGTTTCGCTTTTCGATGAATTTTCGTCAAAATTCGTCATATTATTTGAGAAAAATGATCTCTTTTTATGCCTAGAATATAGTCTATTTTGAATTCACTTTATATTAATGTTTGGATTCTGTTATAATTTTACATAATTTTAAGCAAATTCTCATATTTTAGTGAATATCAACAGAATTTCTAACATTTATTCTAAACTTTAATATTATTTTTAAATAAATTTCATTAAAATCTATATTTTCTGAGAATTTTATTTTAATGAATCGATTTTTCCTCTATTCCTATGAACTATAGATAGGAAATGGGGAAAGTAGTGAAAGCACCGGCCAATCGGCATCTCCTGTTATACCCTGTCGTTGGGGAACACCTAACAGCAGACTGTCTTCAAATTCAGAGTCTAATAGCCTTAGTTCGACACCAAATCAAACATCACAACCACCGATGACTACACAAAAGATGATAACGATTGCCGCACAGAATGACCAGAATTTCGGACTTAAATCAGGGGATATACTGAATAACATCGACGATAACGCAGTCGACACACAATTACTAACAAATGGTTTATCAAACGGTCTTTCAAATGGTTTATTAGAAGGAGAGGATAGTAGTGGTGAAGACATTACAGCAGATGACGATCCCGACGACGACGGACTAGACTTTGATCCCATCTCTATATCGAGTCGTGGACTTCAAGACTTGTTAAGAGATTCGACGCAAACAACAGCCGACTGTCTTATGAATAATGTGTTTAACTGTAATTCAAATAACGATTACATGTATTCTAACAGCGGATCAGTTCTTCAGAGCCATCAAAACGGAAAACAGAATTATATCCAAAATTTAGCCCAAAATCAAAATCAATTACAAAATAACTTAAGTTTTGTCGCAAAACAACAACTTTTGAATACAAACGGATATACGAATCACTCGCAACAGAATCCAGTGCTTCAGCGGTCAGTCCCATCGAATTACGGTCCGAACTCAGGTCAGACATTAACCTCAGGAGTACCACAACAACAATGGCAGAGCCATCAGCAGCAGCAGAACTCTTTAAGGCAACTGTTGCCTAATGTAAACATCACTTTTCAACACCAGACCCTTCAGAACGGCGGCAGTTCTAAACAAATGTCCGGTAATCTGATGGGTAACGCATTTTTGAATGGTATGACCACTACTCCTCCGCCTACTTCACAACCAGTGATAGCGAACTCACTTTTAAGGTATGATTTGATCCCATTCTTAGTAAAATTCAGAAGAGTTGAGACCTTTTTCTGTGATTACAGACAACAGCAGACAATCGGACACCAATTGGGCCCTCAAATGACTGGTCAGCCAGTAATGGGACATTCGATGAGCTCAGGTTTACAACACCTTTGGTCTCCACAGACACGCGAACCGCCGACACATACCAGAGAACACATGTATCCCTTTCAGAGACAGCAACAGTACCACAACCACCGAATCTTTGGTATGAATGGCCAGCATATAACTCATCCTCAATTGTCAGCCGTGGGAGTGGGCGCGGCTCCCAATAGAGCTCCGCCTCCGGGCTTTTGATTCGTTAATGTTTTTTGAGCAAAATTTTTAATTGAAATTAAAACGAAAATTAAACCATTTTTTGAGAAAAAGAGAAGAAATTCTGTTAATAATAATAATTAATAATTATTTTAATTAAAGTTTTCCTTCAAATTTCAAAATTCCGTTTCGGATTAAAATAATAAATAAGTCTTTGATTTAAATCTTGTTTTTCGTTAACTATTTCTTTGATTTTATTTCCGAAAGATCTTTATTTGTTTTGTTTTAAACACTTGTTTTCAATCATTGTTTGAATGAATCAAAAGACAACTTTTTTTGGCCTAAATGTTTGAAAAGTACTTCAAATCTATTGTTTTGAACTCAAAATTATTTATTTGTATTTAATATTAATTATTATTATTATTATTTCATTTAATTATAATTATTAATAATTGGCTCTGAATTTATATTCGAAACTAAGACTACATTTCGATAATTAATCAGAGAAACAAAAGTTTTTGAATACAACTAAAGGTTTAAAAAGCATTTGAAATATCGATTATATAATGAATTATGTCTTCACTTCTCTATTCTCTATCTTTCTATGGATTGGATTTCTTTTTGTTTTTCCATTCTTTTGATTATAAATAATGAGAAAAATTATAAATAAATATAATTATCATTAATATTACATTCGATTCATTAAAAATAATTATCAGTTTTAATGACAAACAAATGATTTTCATTAAAAATTTTAGTCTAAAAGTTCACTATTTATTGAAATTTTGATTAAAGTTACGTTTAAATCGATTTATGATCATGGACATTAAAAAAGATATATTTTAACAGTAATGCTCAACTAATAGACCAACTAGCATTATTTAGAAAAGTATATAATTGCAAGGATGGCCAAGATGGACAGCTCTAGATGGGAGGGTCTAACTCTGTGGAAGACCGAAAATTTAACCATAACTCTATTGTCAAATTTTGGTAAAATTCTAGAGGGGGCAAAACTCATCGAATTTGATTGATAGTTTTTCGATTGACTCTATAGGGGATAAGAGATCGACCCCCTTATCCCCATTGGTCATCCCTGATATAATTAAATGTAATTTCTCGATATTCATATAGATTTGATCGGAAAGTATGTCCGACAAAGAATTCAATTATTGATTGACATAATAATAGCCATCGTTTTAAAGAAGAGTCACCACTGGTGGCACACCAGCCCTCAGTGGCCCCTCACTAATGCCACACTCTGTAGAATTCATTCATTGACTTCGAGTTCGATAGGTTTAGATTCTCTGAAGTAATCATAAGTTTTACCAATGATTGTGGTGACTAATGACCGCTATCTACTAAAAAATTACCATGTACAAACTACCGTCAACAAAGAGCATCACCCAAGTTTGACAAAAGATTTTAGATTTTCGATGAAATTTTAACCATGGTTAGAGCTTACAATGAGATGAATAAACGTGCAAAAATTATTCTATTTTGGTTATTATCGAGATATTGACAATTTTTGTAAAAGTGAAAATTTTATAATTTATGATATTTTTATGAATTACAAGCTTAATCTTGTATCATTCACATTGTTTAAGTTACCAAAATTATTCATTTTTAAAAAAATTGAATTTTTTAACATAAACACAGCCCTAATGATACCCACAATTTTCTCTTCGGAATAAAGACTGTAAAGATTACAGATTACTCTTTGTAAAGACTGATTAGTGGTTCAAAATTAAGCCTACTTTTACTGTGGGTATCGTTAGGCGTAAGTAATAATCGCAAATAAAAGTTTGATTCATATTTTTATGACAATTGTTTAAATTAATACTTCCTTTCTATTAATAATCAATTTGCTAATATCTACAAGGATGTTTGGAATTTTTTCATAATCTCGTTTAGTTTGGCTGGAAACTGAATTCGAAGTTTGAGACGATTTAATGATCTTGTGCGAAAGTGTTTATAGCTTGAGAAATAATTTTTCCATATCCAGTTATTTGCATTGCTTATAGATTACCATGATAACCTCCTAATTTGATTTCCTGAGCATGAAATTCAAAACCGGTGATGCTCTTTACGACTCCTAATCGACCCCTATTGACTCCCTATAATGCCGTTACTCCTTTTACAAAATAGGAGAGTGTACAATCTGTATAATCCTATAGAAATATAATCTAATAATCAATGAATTCTCATTTTTCACTACATCGAAAGAATGTAGTAAATAGTTTTGTGCGTTACCCCACCCACGTACCCACTGACAACCGTTGTGACAAAGTCACTATGGTTC
>JAQGCS010001837.1:0-12088 GCA_034702105.1 Fuscozetes fuscipes | reverse complement strand
TAATTACTTCACCTTTTTATTCGTCTTTAAAAATTTTGAAAACAAATTTATAAAAAAATATGATTAAATGGATTTTGGAAATATAATTTATATTGTTAACGATTTACGTCTGAAAAATAATTCAACACTAATCTTGCTGAAAGTTTTACCAAAAATACTTCTATTCAATCGAAATAATGTTTTAAAACAGTTAACAATAACAGATTACATGTCTATCATATAATTAAAATTAATAAATATAAATAAATTCATTTTTATTAACTTTAATATAAAACCAATTATATTTATATTTTTGTCACATTTGTTATATTTGGTGTAAATTTGTTTGTTTTTATTTATTGATTATATCAGTTTTGATGAAACAATTTTATGCTTAATTCTTAAATATCTGCAGTAATAGTTTTGCTGCAGAAATTCGGCAAAGCCACATTTTTCTCACAATATTATTAATTTTGAAGCCATACGTCACTGTAACAAACTTTCTTCGCTTCCTATTAAAACAGATCCTTGTTTTTGGCCACTCGACCGCCGTTTCTATGTAGTAATAACCGGTTAATAACAACGCCCTTACTATTGTCCACTGTTATAACAACATGTGGTTAAATGTGGTTTAAAGTAATGATCGATCATTTGATGTCTCTTATCGGAATCAATTGAAAAACTTATTATTAAAATAAGTTTTTCAATTAATTCCGATCAAAGACATCAAATGTTTTATTTTAAGTGTAATTAAAATTGTTTTAAAACTAGAACAATTATTTATAATTGCGTATAAAAAAATCTCTGGAAACAAATTTTTGAAAAATTCTTTATATATGGTCTCAACCTCTTCGATTTATTAGTCACAAACAGTTTTGTTAAGGTCTTGGTAAAGACGTCGGTGAGTATTGTTGTCGAGGAATGTGTGCACTGTCGCGATATATCACCTATCACGAAGTCGATTGTTGGAGAAGTTCTCCAAACAGAGATCAATACAATTGATGGCAATCAATATGTTTCGACGAATGTGTTTAATAAGTGGCAAAACTGAACTGAATTCCATAGTGGAAGGAAAATGGGAGAATCGATGGCCACGAAATCGGCAAGATGACTTGACTCAATAGATGCGGAACCACTCGTTTTGATTCAGCCAAATCTCGATTAAATTGACCGACATATGCGCACACTTTATTGAATGTTACCTGATTGCCCGTGAGATTGCCACTGACGACATCGAAGGACTTGCCATTCGCTAAGTGAAATGTTTGTTTAGATCGACAGAAGTGAAGAATTTTTTTTCTGATTCTGTCTAACAAATATACCAATTATCGATCAAATGTCCTCTTCGCTTATTCCAGCAAATATAGGGTCATATTCTTGATCGATCCAAAACAGGTGGCCTCTGATTTGAATGGTGTCAACTGATACAATTTTTTGCCGATGTTTCCGAGGCAGACATTATAGTAATGAAGACTATACTCGCCAAATATTTCACGCCACTTCTTGCAAATGATATTAGGGCCTCTCTTTAAATGAGATAATCTTAAGCCGAATTTGAAAACTTGGCCACAACCAAGATCACAGTTGATGAGAAGACAACCGATGATTTGTTTGATTGCAAAAATGGTGCAAACGGCCATTTTGAATGGTATAATTTGACTCCAATAATCTTTATCACAAACCATATAATTACAGAGAGGACAATTGTTTTTCACATTGTTCTTCTCTTCGAGACAGATCCTATAAAACGAGTAGCTACACATTACTGTCAAAGATCGGCCAATCCTGACAAGTATATTATGCAGTTGACCACTTTTACGATGTCTTCAGCATTAAAATTGGCGAAATTGCTTACAAAATATTTAAAAACAGGCACAGAGTTGACCGCCTTTTTTAAAAGAATAAACAATGTCACTTAAAACGTAAAAAATTACTATTTCTCATTCGATTCTAATTGGCTTTAATGATCGATCGGTAATATCGGTGGCCATACCTGGTGAGTGTTCTGACGACAGCCCTGTGTGTAGGCAACAGACTAAGAAAAATTGCCATGTCCATAATTCAAATGCAACTTATGTCAAATTAGAAAGTGGACCACTTTATTGAACTCATACCACATTATATCTCCAAAACACCGCATTCTATGAAAGTGAATATAGAGAATTCACCTTGTACACACTATTTCTCCAAAATAGCTTTTATTTTTCTAGGAAGGGTTTGAATTTGACACTAAAAATTGCAAATATTTGCCGCTTCCGTTCGCTCGGCAAAAAACACATTACTGGTACCAAGGTAAGAAATTTGCCAACATATAAGCCGCCTTGCTTTCCATATAAGCCGCATTATACCAGTAATGTTAAGTTTTTAACTTCATCTATAGAATGTAGTATATAGTTTTGTGCGTATGCCGCCCACCCCCGCCCGGGGTCTACCCCTTGTCTATTCCTGGTCTTAATTGATAAAAATAGATCTGAACTTGTGCTTAATAATTAGATAGATAATTAATTGGTATTCAAATGATTTGTAAATCATGATAAAAATTATTGGAATTTTAAAGAAATTCGGTGCACAACCCTTTTTCGAAAAAATTAATCATGCTTAACATTAATTTGAATGAAAATTATCTTGATTTAATGATTTTTTTTATAAGAGACTACTACTCTTGTTCTTTCATGTAGGCTCATCTAACTCACCCACACCTACCAGGACCTTCATTAGCGCCATGACCAACTCATACCATATGTTATATTTTTCCCAATTGAAGAGTCCATAATGGTTACACAAATTTTTACTAATCGTTCTTTAATTATGTGGTAAAACACTAAGTGGACAAGTCTTGTGAGAGTCATGAGAAGTTGTAATTTGTGTAACCATTTTGGACACTTTAACTTGGAATAGTTATAACACTATATCGTTTTGTAAATTCCACAATTCTTACACAAATTACAACTTCTTATGACTTTCACAAGTGTTTTAACACATAAAAGGGGCAAAAATATTAATGTTTTGATGGTTTGACATGAGTTAAGTTTGAGGTTGAGTTGTAATTTGTGTGAGAATTATGGAATTTACAAAACGATATAGTTTTATATTGAAAAGACAAGATGGCGCAAACATTTTTTTTATCTGAATAAATCACAAATCGATGGAACTTTTATAAGCTTTTTACATAATTAAAGCATCTATCAACATTGTGAGCCCTAGGAGGCTTCACAGTCGAGGCGAGGTATAAAAGCCCCCACTTTTGGCGCACATGAACAACACACGACACCAGTCGCCAACTCTCACACAACACAACACAAACCCATTTTACACACTTTGAAACTCAATCAAAATTCCTTTGTTCCCAAAATCCCTGATTTTGAATAAAGTTCTAATTTTTAGTTTTAATTGTGTTCATCATTTCAATTGAGACCAACATTGGCCTCAATTGTAAATGTCATTTTGAAATAAAAAATCAATTTTGAATTTTCTTTAAACTATTAAATTATTTATGACTTCATTATTTCTATTATCTTAATATATTAGTCATGAATTTAAAGATTAACTCAAGCTTTTTTCCACCTGGATATATTTAATGAATAATAAATGTATTCAAATATTTTTGAATTTCCCTCAGTTATGTCGGTTTACCCCGGGGTATACCGACAGTGTGATCAACCTCATTTTATACGGACATGTCAGAAAAAGTGAGGGAATACGGTAGTCATAACAAAAACACGTGTTTTGAGTCACTTTTATTTTGCAATTAAATAAAGTGTTTATGAAATACAAACATTTCTTTCGTCTGATTTACAACTTTCCAAATAAAATGAGTTATAATTTTGGCCAAAAATATAATGCAATGAAGGGTCACATCGAATGGCAAATGCAATCGGAGGACAGGGAGGACACCGACCAGTGGTTGGCAGTCGCCAGAAGTGGTTTCGCAGATATGGTCAACGATTCCCATCGAAATAAACTCTATTATAAAGCCATTCAGAAGGCTGTCCACAAACTGAAGGCACAAAACTCCAATATTGTCGGTCTGGATATCGGCACCGGAAGTGGTTTGCTGTCAATGATGGCCATTAGATGCGGTGCACATCGAGTTGTTGGTAATAATGCGCTCAAATTTACAAATATTTTGTGTATTTTAACTGATTTGTGTCCAAAGGCTGCGAATGTTTCGAACCGATCGCAAAGTGCGCCCAAAATATTGTCATTCAAAACGGATTTTCCGATCGAATAAAAGTTATCACAAAACGATCCAATGAACTGACTGTTGGCTCACAAAATAGTGATTTAAATCAAAGGGCAGACCTATTAGTTGCAGAATTGTTTGATACCGAATTGATTGGTGAGGGGGCTATTGACACATACAGACATGCGGTCCAACATTTGCTGAAACCGGACGCAATTTTGGTGCCGTCCAGAGCTCGCATTTACTGTCAATTGGCTCAATCAGAATCCCTCTTCAATTACCATCAATTTCGAGATACTTTTAAGATAGCGGACAACTTAATGATCAAAACGCCTCAAAGTGTGCAGAAGTGCAACGGTTCCAATGTTTTGCATGACATTCAAATTAATGAATTGAAACCAAACGAAGACTTTGTTTTAGTTTCGGAACCGGAAGTTGTGTTTGACTTCGAATTTAATGATTTGTCGACTCTTACGGAAAGAAAAACAAATGTAATTGACTTTAAAGCGGTTCGTCATATAAGTGGACCACTCGTTCTGTTCATGTGGTGGGCCTTAGATATGGACACTGAGGGCGAAATTGTGTTGAGTTGCGCTCCATTTTGGACTCACAACTCATTGACTTCGAAAACAGTTGAATGGAGAGACCATTGGATGCAATCTATTTACTACTTTCCCGCTTATGACAAATACTTTAAACGAAAAGCTAATGAATCGGTGAAAGTTGTGGCCAATCGCGACAAATATAGCCTTTGGTTTCACTCTTGTGAAGACCAAAACATAGCGGATTCGCATTCAGTTCTTTGCAAATGTGGTCTTCATTTGTTTATGAGTCGAACGCGAATCCAAATGATTAATGATATGTCTCGGCTTCAACTCTATAACAAAGCCATTGAAAGTATTGTCAGCACTTCTAAGTCTCAATCAATTGACGCCATATTTTTAGGAGATTCCAGTCTTTTGCCGATAATTACCGCCAAATATAATAAAATTGGAAAAGTTTTGTGCTTGCTTAAGAATAAACACTCAGAAGACTTCATCAAAAGTTTTGCTAAATCTAATGAATTGGAAAATAAGGTCCAAATAATTGAAGATTTCGATCAAATAGAAGACAAAAGCATTGGTTTGGTTTTAAGTGAACCCTATTTCAACTCAAGTGACGTTCCGTGGAATCACTTACACTTCTGGTATCTCTTTAATACCATTCCTCCGAACATTCTCTCCGAGGATATATTGTTAATACCGAACAAAGCAGTGATTAAAGCCATTCCAATAGAATTCGATAATTTATGGAAGATTAGAGCCGAAGTCGGGTCTAATGTCGAAGGTTTCGATCTCTCTCTTTACGACCAATTGGTCCAAAAGGCCATATCTTTAAGCGACGATTCGATTGAATCGCAACCTCTTTGGGAATACCCTGGTAAAGCAATCTGCGAACTTCCCTTTCAGTTGTTTTCATTTGATTTGAGAAAATCAATTGAAACTCAAAGAGTTTTAAAATCTTTTGTCAAATTCGATATCAGTTCTCATTTACCGAAACTCAAAACAAAATACATTTCGATCGCATTTTGGGTCGAATTTTATTTGTCAGATAATCTGATCGAGAATTCGGGTCCAATTGAACCCATAGTTAACGGAAATTATATTAATTGGAACCGACACTATCGACAGGGCGTTTGTTTCCTACCGAATATCGATGTCTTAACTAAAGAACAACTCTTGACTTTTACCGCGAGTTTTGATTTTAGTGAAGGAAAACTCGAATGTAATCTTAAAAACTGATTGTTTTATAAATTTTATTAAATTTAAGTTATTTTTAACTCTTGAATAAATAAATTCAAAATCACTGGCATTCCTATGCGGGGAAAGCCTGCGCACAGAATGCATTTCACACGTGATTTTTCAGAGCAAATATCCAAAGTTTTCCAAACATTTGGATTTTAAATAAAAGTTGTGATAAACGATCCGTCACTGATTGTCACGTACTCTGCATTTGTTTATCCAATGGGTTATAATCAGTTGAGTTGTCCTCTAATTATGAATCGACACTTAGTTTGAAGGAATGAGTGCCAAACAAATTGTTTTAGTCACCGGCGGAACCGGACTCGTCGGCAAAGCTATCGAATCAGTGGTGAAATCGAGTCCACAAGAGTTTGAATCTTATAGTTTCGTATTCATCAGTTCCAAAGACGCTGACCTCTCAGATGTGGCACAAACTAGAGCTCTGTTCGAAAGAGTGGGTCCCCATTATGTTATACATTTGGCAGCACTGGTGGGCGGCCTATTCAAGAATTTGAACAATAATCTCGATTTTCTAAGAGTCAATTTGGCCATAAATGATAACGTGTTGCAAATGTGTCACGAGTTTGAGGTGAAGAAATGCATATCATGTCTGTCCACCTGCATATTCCCCGACAAAACCTGTTATCCTATCGACGAATCAATGATTCATTTGGGTCCTCCACACGACTCAAACTTTGGTTATTCTTATGCCAAACGAATGATTGATATTCTAAACAAAGGTTACGCCGACTATTATGAGCGACACAAAGATCCGAACCGAAAGAACGACACTCTCTTCACATCAATAATACCGACAAATGTGTTCGGATCCTACGATAACTTTAATTTGGAGGACTCGCACGTCATTCCGGGTCTGATCCACAAGGCTTACACTGCTGTGAACGAGGCCAAACAAAACGGTACGCTTTTAATCAGCTATTGATTCGAAAATATATTCAATTTATTAAAGTTTTGTAACTCAGGTCTAAAAAGTGCAAAACTGGTTGTTTTTGGTTCGGGACAACCGATGCGTCAGTTTATATATTCAATAGATTTGGCAAAACTGATAATATGGGTCCTCAAGTCTTACAACGAAATCTCACCCATTATTCTGAGTGTTGGCGAAGAGGATGAGATAAGTATAGGAAAAGCGGCGGAACTGATCGCAAATGCTTTCAGTGATGACATGAAACTGGAGATCGAATTCGACAAAAGTTATAGCGACGGACAGTTCAAAAAGACAGCAAACAATCAGAAACTTCGCAAATATTTACCGGAATTCAAGTTCACTCCAATCGAAGTCGGCCTCAAAGAGACAGTTGAGTGGTTCCGACAAAACTATTCAATCGCCAGAAAATAGAAATCCTTTGGAAATGTATTCAAATATCAGTAGTTTTGAGCTTTCAATACATGACTTGTGTTCAGAATTTTATACACAAATAAATTGACTTAAATATGAAGAATAGCTTAAAAAATATTCTTAATTAAGATCAGAAATTAGCTGAAAATGAAGAATAAAATGGTTTTAAATTATCATTGAATTGAATCCCACCTCAAAAGAAATCCATTCAAACAAAACCTTTTGGAAAATATTTGCGAATCGTCTGAAAACTCCTAAAAGTAAGGAATCGTTAATTAAATGGAAGGCAAAAGGAAATGACATTTTTGTTTAATAACTGTTCTATAATTAACATAAAATTTGGTCAAATGTTCAGTACTTACACATTGTTCTGAGTTTTGTTTTATAAGTTTACAAAATAGTCAGTCATTTCGCAACTGAATCGTAAATAATTATAAAATCAATTCTTATTACAGATTAACGAATACTTGGATTAAAATAAAATTGAGTCTAAAATAAGATTACAATAGAATTACTTATCTGTTAATTTATCGCTCAAGTGGTCAACAAATTTATCAAATTTCATGATTCGAGTCATCCGACAAATGACTTACCGTTCGGTTACTTACTATTCATTATCAGTTCATTTGATCGATATTTAAGTCAATCTCAAACTCAATTAAACAGTAATTTATATATCAGTTAACAAAATAATAATAAAATTGTTGATTAATTGGTGACAAATACCTGACTCTTCTGACAAACTCTTAGAAAATTGAGGGCTCTTTTAGTCTTTGAAACAATCAAAAGTCAATCATTACATCAACTTTTGTTCGAATGAATTATGAATTAAGACATTAATTGAATAATTGTTTTACTAAAGACTTATCTCAAAACGCCGGTCGAAAAGTAGATTGGAATGAGGGATGAGCTGAGAGAGGGTTTGGGTGGTTCGGTGGTAACAGTCCTTGAGGTGGCATTCCTAGATTGGGAGGCATCGGAGGAGGTGGCGGACCCGTCGGTGTTTGATAGACCGCTGCATTCGGGTTCATACCATTCAATGATTGAGGTGTCTGTTGAGGAATAACTAATTTGTATTTCATATGTCTGGCCCTCAGCTCTTCCAATGAAATATCTTCTTCTGGATGTACTATTTTAGAGGTGGCGCCGGCCGTTGCGATCGTAGCCGAAGACGCGGGCTTTGAGATAATGGCCGACGCACTCACCGTTGCATTACTTGAGTTTGTATTAGCATTCGATGTCAGGTATGGGTTATTTGGTCCCGAATTATGGGCAAAACCCAGAGGTCTAAAGTCTGTGCCGACAACTGAGCTCTGAGTTGTGGTCGTCGCTGAACTAACGGATGGGAACAGAGGTTTGTTGGGGAGGCCGGGATTGAGACCACGAGCGGTGCCCACTATAGTGTGGGGCGACACTAGTGATGGCGGCGGAGGGATTGCGGCCCCGAAGGGCGGCATTTGATGATGACTTGGAGGCCCCGACATATTGGCCGCAAAGTTAGCGAACTGTTGAGAGTTTTGCGGTAAAGCGAAAGGCATTGTCATAACTCCGGCCATCGGAGCGCTGACTGCGCCGGGAATCGGAATCATAGGAGCGGTAGAACCGGACATCACTGACATCGGCTTAGTTTCGTTGTGAGGCTTGAATTCTGCGCCTTTAGTCTTATCGTGATCTTTGATATCTCCCTCAGGAATGCCTTCCATTCCGTAGATCTCAATGTCGACATTGTTTCTGTTCGGCAGAGCGTTTGGGATCTTATCGATGGTCTCCTTATGGACTTGCATACAATGGATGGCCAGACCGGGACCGGTGTACAGTTTCTTGTGGCAAATGTGACACTTGAAGTGTTTGGCCTTTTGGTGTTGGATCAGAATCTTCTCGTCATCGAACTCTCGATTGCAATACCTGTCAAACAAATCAGTCAATAAAATAAATCCAGAGCTCATTCCTGAAGACATACCAACACCACGGCTTTGAAGGCTTCCTCTTTTTACGCCCCATTGGATCGCAATAAATATATCTTTTTTTTAATGAGATGTAAATTAAATTAAATACAAATAATTAAATAACTGCCGGATATTTGTTTACAAAAATGGCGATTATTTGAGGCTTTAATGAAGACTCACATAAATTACGACAAAAATCTGTTTAGAGAACAATGAATCGATTGAATACTCATTGAATTCAATATTCATTATTATTATTATTATTATTATTATATAAATATATGATAAATAGCTTTTCAGACAAGAAGAGAATTTTCGGTTATATTGAAAATTTATTATCTTTTTGAATTTAGAATCTATTAAAATCTTTTAAATTTGAGTTTATTATTCAACAACTTTAACACAGTTTTTGAACAAGAAAATTTAGAAAGAACAATTTTAACATCTATTCATAGTATTTTGAATTTTGAAAGCAAATAAATAAATTTTAAATAAGTCAAAAAATAACAGGTTGATTTAAAAACGAATTTCATATTCGTAATCAGCATAAAAATCTACATCGAAATCATATATAACATGTTATATAATTTTCAAGTCGCCATTTTAGTTTATGTTAAACATGGTTAAAGTCGAATAACTCAAAAAATATTTGAGGTCATATTTTTTAGTTTAAAACAGTATTTTTTTAATTCTCTATCGATTTCATGTATAAAACAAGATCGGTTCAAACTCAAATCTCCACTAGTGGAGAATAGTCGAGGTAACTCACTATCTGAAAGAGCAATCAAAAAATAAAATGTTATAATGTAAATAAGTCAAATGTAATTTTTGGAAAAAAAGTTCACACCATTTAATCCTGTACACAATGTTTAATCCAAGTTCAAAACTGATCAGAAATTGATCTAAAGAATCATAAATTGATAAAAATGGATAAAGAATGAATGAGGACATTTTAAATAAAATTGGTAACTAAACAATAGTACTGTATTTGGTATAAATCAAGGATGCCCAAGTCGACGGCTCTAAGGGGTTTAGCACGGTGGAAGACCGAAAATTTCTAGGGGTTGTACGTTATATCATATGCTCAAAGGTCAACTCTTACGCCGAAGCCGAAAAATGTCATTCAAATCCGATGAGTTTTGCCCATCTACAATTTTGCCAAAGTTTAACATTACAAATGTATACATTTGCGCATCCCTGCTATAAATCAATGAATTATTTGTCAAACATATTAATTGATTAAATGAGTATAAAATGTATACTGAATTGGACTCTGAGTTAGTCTGTCAAAAGTTTTGAAAAATAAATCCCAATCACGCCCGCCTCCTAAATTTCTAAGCCCAATCACGCCCTAGGCCCAACAGGTTACCCTCTAGGAAACCCTCCAGACTCAGTAAAATAATTATAGAAATCAATTTGAAAGAAAAATAAATGAGTATATTATTATATGACATATTAATGCATTTTATAGTTATATAACTATAGTTAGAATAAAAATAACAATAAAAAGTAAATTATTATTAATAATAACAGTTTCTGGACCTAAATTTGATAGATTATCTGCAAAAGTTAGCCCAGCAGAAGAGAAGTTTCGCTCACTAGGTAAATTTGAGGCTTTTAATTGTGCGTTTCTTACAATTTTCATAGCTTGTTGGTTTTTTGAGGGTTTTTAATTTTGTAGGATTACCTTAATCACACCCGCACTTTAAAAGTTAAACTCTAAACCTTCCGAAACCCTTCGCGGGTCGGGCCGAGAGTACCGGTTTGACAGACTACTAATCTGAGTAAGTCGTTGTATAAATACTTATTTAAAGCAAAATCAGATAATTTCCCATTCATTTGGTTTAAAATATCACTTTAAAGAAGTTAACAAATAAATTGATAGTACATTCAATTAGTGTTTCTGAGCAAAATGACAGAAAAGGAGCAAATTTTGAAATATCTGGATGATTTGGTACAACCAAGAGATCCAAATGAAACAAAGGAATGGTATACCAAATGGGCTCCAAATTATGAAAAGGCATTAAAAAAATCTCTTTTAAGTTATATAGTTTTTGTTACATAATTTTAACTTGTATATTTGATTTGATTGTAACTAAAGGAAGTGGTATTTATGCAATATAATGGTCCAGAGTTGGCAGTCACTGCATTTTTAGAACTCGGTTTGTCCAAGGACATTCGTATTTTAGACATCGGCACCGGCACAGGACAGGTCGGGGCAATGCTTCACAAGAATGGCTACACACATATCGATGCATTGGACGCCACCCCAGAAATGCTCGAAATTGCAAAACAGAAAAATTGTTACACAAATCTCATCAATTGTGTCATCACTAAAGACAACAGACTTCCAATCGATGACAAGACATACGATGCTGTAATTATGGCCGGTTGTCTCTGTCCCGGGCATATCAGATGGAATTCGTTTCCGCAGATTATTCGGGTCGTAAAATCAGGTTATTTTTAATTTATTCTCAACATAATATTTTTCTAACAAGAGCTTTTATTTTATTTAAGGAGGAATAGTGCTTTGGACAGTCGGCGCCTCAAAGGCTTTCGAGGATCGCGACGAAGACTTTCGAAATGGAAATAATGAAAAACTGGTTGAATCCCTTTGTGAACAAGGAAAATGGCAGCATTATCCAGGTTTTCCCAAAAAAGTTGAAAATTATATAACTGGAAGCGAAGGAAACACTTATGCGATGAATGTTCTTTGAACTCTTCGTTTGAAACTAAAAATTATTGCTTCTAAAGTTTGACCTTCAATTTCTAGAAGCTTTTGGGAATTTTTCAGAATCTCTCTCTCTCTCTCTCTCTCTCTCTCTCTCTCTCTCTCTCT
>JAQGCS010001836.1:0-12098 GCA_034702105.1 Fuscozetes fuscipes | reverse complement strand
TATAAACTGTCCTACCAAAACTCAATAAGTTTTGAAGTAAAACATAAAATCGACAGAGAATTTAACAAGCAAAAAAAATAACGTTTTTATATCAAATTCGCGGTACCAGACCCTAAACTAATTACATGGGTATTCGATGTACACATGCTTTTGTTGGGGCTCTGAAGAGGTTGACCTTTCTGGTCAAGGCCAACTCTATTGGCTCAAAAGGAGACTCACAACGGCACAGTTTGAACACAGAATTAAGACTAAATGAGTATTAAATGTTATAAAAGTGAATAATACAGTTATTTATTTAAAAATACTTACTTTGAATGAGAAGTGAATGAGGGTGGCGTCACCTGACCCAGGGACCGGTTATTGCACAGAACTTCACAGCATTGAATTATTGTCTCTCAATTAGAATCTAATACAAAAGGAGAGCTAAAGTATTTATTTTGACATGGGTTAAACAATTTCAAAGTTGCATATTTGTTAA
Organism: Fuscozetes fuscipes; assembly: GCA_034702105.1. Taxonomy (NCBI): domain Eukaryota; kingdom Metazoa; phylum Arthropoda; class Arachnida; order Sarcoptiformes; family Ceratozetidae; genus Fuscozetes; species Fuscozetes fuscipes. The sequence continues at coordinate 11,620 of JAQGCS010001836.1, read as the reverse complement.
TATTTTTTCAAGCTGAATTCAATTGTCAATTTTTTAATGTGCAAATGGCCATGTCTTGGTACCGAACTGGTCAGGACTGACCTTAGGTAAATTAAGCTTCAAATAACCATTAAAAGATTCATTTTTATAAAGTAGTAAAAAATGATTTATAGATCAAACAATTCTTAATCGTTTTCTGATTTCAATAATGAACAAGTAAATATTAATCATTAACTTATAATAATGAATAAATGAATGATTATATTTATATTAGTTAATAAAACTCTGTTTCGCTTATATAGTGATTCACCCTTGTTCAAAACTTTACTTATGTGCCATGTTCAAAGATTAAATCTGAATCTCAACTTTATACAAGAATCTATAAAGTTTCAATAATACATCTTTCAATGAACGTTATTTAAAGCTTAATTTACATGGCTAGTTCGGTGTCAAGACATAGCCATTAGCACATAAAAAGAACGCAATTGGATTCAGCTTACAAAAATATTAACAAGCATGCAACTTTCAAATTATTTGGCCCATGTAAAAAATACTTTAAAACTAGTAGTAGTTAGTCATAAGGCGTTTACAAATCAATCGAACGGTACAATTGAAGCGAATCCTTCTCAGAGTTTAATCACTATTAGACCGAACGCTGACTCACTCTTAAGATTTAATGCAAATCCAATGTCTTTGAGTCCATTTGATTGTTGGGATCTCAACGTTAACTCCATTCCCAATAAATTCTTGCAAAATATTGAAAATTATAACAGAAATAATGCTTTACTATGAATTCGTTGTGAATTTCTTCTAATAACATTTATTGTTGATTTTAATATAAGTGAAATTTTAATTAAGGAACTAGCAAATATTTCCAAAAAAGAGGGCTGGGGGTAACTCTTTTACATTTACATATAAAATAAGTTCTTGTTGGCCAGGGATTGTCAGCATTAGGAGGTAAGAGGTCAACCCCTGCGAATTGGCCATCCCAGCTCTACACTAAACAGTTAATAGTTAATGGTATAAATTCTTGAGAAATAGTGTGGTTTAGTTGGTTTCACAGACTTAGGAGACATTTGTGGTAAGTGTAAAGAATGTAAGAGTACTCACAATTGCACAACAAAATAATAGTCAATAACTTTGACTTTGTTAATACAATACTGTATTAATACGAGTTATTAATATTAGTGACAGTGTTTCGAAAGCGAGTTCTGCTTTCTTTTCAAACTTTGATTTCAAATGAAACCAAGTCTTCCAGTCCTGCACTGAGCGGACAGTTCGAGAGACTGTGGCATTAAATTGCGGCAACAAATTAGTTAGTCATTTGAAGAGAGGTACTAATGTTAATTGACAAGAGTTTACATTTTGTGGTTAGTAGCCCCATTTCAGTGCTGGGTCCTTTTCTATTCTATATTAAAAAATTAATCTAGTCAATGTTAATTTAATAAACAAATATGTAAAACGCATTCCAATACAGATTCTTGGTCCATCACCGAATGGTAACCATGAAAAGGGCTTTATCTCATGTCTTCGCCCAGGACTAAAGCGCAACGTATCAAACTTCCTGGGTTCTGACCAGTATTTTGGGTTGTGATGTAAATAACGTGTAATAATGCATATCATTGTTCCCTTGGGAATAGTTCTCTTGGGTTTATTATTGTATTGATAATTAGCCAAACATTCTCGACTCGAACCTGCGATCATAGGAGGGTATAATCTCATGGTCTCATTGATTACCCATTCCACGTAATTGAACTTTACTGTAGAATCATAATCTAGCTTGCCTTCTTCTTCAAAAACATCTTTAACCTCCTTCCTAATTCTTTGTTGAACATCAGGATTATTTACCAGACAATGTGTGACATACGCCAAAACTGAACTAATTTTCTCAAAACCACTCATAAATGTAATGCAATTATGTCCTCATCGGTCAAATGAGGTTTGTTCATGTTGGTTTCAGTCGTCTCATCAGCATTTTGATTGAGAACACACATATTCATTAGCATATCTTCGAGAATGTTCCAAGCTGATATCTTTTTGGTGATCTTGGATTCTAATAAAAATCAGAAATGTACTCTTTATTTTACACTCTAACAAACAAATAGCAAAATTAAATTAAATCATTAAAATGTTTTCACTAAATGACACTGGACTCGACATTCTTAAAATCACCTTTCTTTGAGTTTCTTTCTCAGATGGATCGAGATTCAAAATGAATACATACTTTTAATGATTTTGAAATAGATCAGATTTTTTACTACACTTACAAACTATGTATTATACAGTTTTAAAGATTATTTGCAACCATAAGCTTCACAAACAAAAAATCAAATGAAACAATTTTTTCAAATTTTTAAAATGACCTTGGCAAATGCCTTCTTAAACCCTGGCTGAGAGTAACTCTTTTACATCTACATTAAAATAAGTTCTTTATATATTTAATTATTTCCTTATATTGTTTTTAAGAATATATTGTGAAATTCTTCCTGGTTGATATTTCATTGCAGATTTCAATTATTGAGAAAATTCCACTAAATTAAGTATTTTATAAAATTAATAATTCTCATCACTCACGAGTATAATTGAATTAATATGCTAATTTTTATTTCAAAATTATTAGCTCATTGTCAGCTTCGAGACACTTGAGAGATGTTTCCAAGGTCATTTTTAAATTTTAAAAATTGATTTCATTTGAATTTTTGTTTTTGAAGCAAATGGTTGTAATTAATATTCACAAAACTATCGTTTGTATTAAATAGAAAGTTGACACTAAGGGTACAGTCAAACCACTTTCTTGGAAATCAAAATTATTATAATTTATTAAATTGAAAATATATACAATTATTTTTGTTTTTAAAGCGAGTGGTCCTAAGTAATTTATATATACTCCAAACTATACAATGTATATCCAGCGAAGTTTCTTATCAATTATTAACATGATTGTTGTCTTAAATAAAAAATTTATAAAGATTAATTTTAAGAAATGTTTTTAAAAGTATTCGAAAAGACACTGTGGTTTGTAAATGTAGTAAAAAATGACTCATCTATTTCAAAGTAATAAATAAATATCTATGTATTCATTTTATCTCTGACCGTATGCTGGGCTCAACCAAAGTTAATTTTAAGTGAGTCGGGTGAAATGCCAATGTGATAACATTTTAACGATTTAACTTCAAGAATGCATTTACCACTGCCCATGATTTTTATCTTTTGACGAACTTGAAGAAATATTTATTTATAATAATTCATTTATTATATGTTATGCTCAATTTTAATAATAGTATAATGTTATGGAAAAGATAAATGTACTTTAAAAATTACCAAGAGACTAAAAGTTCAGCCAAACGCTAAATATAATTATTGTTTAATTGGAATGTACCTGGGCGATAACTCTGATAAATTGATTTAATAACCACCATATTAATCTGTAAGGTGAATACTTTCATCAAGTAAAATTTAACTGATAATTAACAGTAGAAAGGTACTTTCTAGGCATCTGAAATTGATTTATTTTGCAGGAAGTAAGAAAGCTCAAAGTAAGAAGAATAATCTTGAAAGCATTATTTTATATTTTTGTCAGTGATAGTTACAAGTTCAAACAAATGATCCCAGATGAACTTACAATGAATGCACGAATACTTTCAATTTCTTATTTATTTAAAAATTTTAATATTTATTAAATGAAAACATTTTCAAATGTGTCAATAAAATGCTTTTAATTCTACTGTTTATAGATCAATGATTACTGAACTTGCACAAAAATATGTCATCTCATTTTCCTTAAAATTCTTGCTCATGTTTAAAATAAAGTCGCCCAGGTACAAAAATTAGGAACTTTGCACCATGATTCAATTTATTATTAATTAGTGTATATTTATGTAACAAATTATTCGTTAGATTTTAATTAATTTTTTTTAAGTTTACTAGTTAAAATAAAAGTTAATGAAATTAAAAATAAAATATTCTTAGCGTTATTAGACGCTGGCGATGGTTGTGGGGCGGGGGTGGAGGTGGTGAACACAAATTAATAGTAATAATAATAATAATAATAATAATAGATTTAACCAAAATTCAATTAAAAGATAAATCAATTGTATTGAAACTGCAGTCAATAATTTAGTAAAACAACAGACATTGAAAATGTGGAAAATTTCCAGTTTATATAAGGTCAATACCGCATTCTGTCCTCTGTTTATGCTGTGCATACAGACAGATCTATTCCTTTTATATTAGAATAAGATGGGTCTATCTGCCCGGTTGTCAAATTACATGGAAAATCACCTAACAACAAGGGGAGTTCACAAAATAGAGATCTTCTTAACTAAATTGTATGCATTGTTTTTCGATCAAATCAAAGTAGTAAAAGGGTTACACAATAGGGATGTATACTATTAGAGAAGCTTTATGTTATTAATGTAATAATATTTCTAAATAAAAATTTCTCCGATACTCTAGGAGGTTTTAGAAATTTATAAAAATCTATATAATTTACACTCAAAATTTTAATTATATATTTATTGTATAAACATATACTAATTTTCTATATATACCCAAAATAATAATAATAATAATAAAATATTTCTGTTCAAATGTTAATCACTTTAACAAAAACGCCATTTGTTGGAGTAATTGACAAGAGTTTACATTTTGTAGTTAGGGCTCCCATTTCAGTATTGGGTCCTTTTTCTATTCTATATTTTAGGATTAGCCTAGCCAATGTTAATTTAATAAACAAATATGCAAAACGCATTCCAATACAGTTTCTTGGTCCATCACCGAATGGTAACCATGAAAAGGGCTTTATCTCATGACTTCGCTCAGGACTGAAGCGCAACGGATCAAACTTCTCGGGTTCCGACCAGTATTCTGGGTTATGATGTAAATAATGCGTAGTAATGCATACCATTGTTCCCTTGGGTATCGTTATATCATTGTATTGATAATTAGCCAAACATTCTCTGCTCGAACCTGTGATCACAGGAGGGTATAATCTCATGGTCTCATTGATTACCCATTCCATGTATTTGAACTTTACTGTAGAATCATAATCTAGCTTGCCTTCTTCTTCAAAAACATCTTTAACCTCCTTTCTAATTCTTTGTTGAACATCAGGATAATTTACCAGACAATGTGTGACATACGCCAAAACTGAACTAATTTTATCAAAACCACTCATAAATGTAATGCAATTAACAATTATGTCCTCATCTGTCAAATGAGATTTGTCCATGTTGGTTTCGGTCGTCTCATCAGCATTTTGATTGAGAACACACATATTCATTAGCATATCTTCGAGAATGTTCCAAGCTGATATCTTTTTGGTGATCTTGGATTCTAATAACTTTTGAAGTAAATCATTGGGTTTGTTATCATTTTGTTGTTTTCTTTGTTGAATTAATCTTTTGAAATGTTTTCTTAAAAGACCAGCAGGGTGGAGTTCAAAATTAATATAAAAGCTATGGATCTGTCCTCTAATCCAATGAATTAATGTAGCAAGCTCAGGAAAACAATAGATAATTAAAATCATTACTCGATTCAATTTTATGTTGGCGAATTGTTTGGCAGATTTAAACAATTCATCTTTATCATGATCCTTTAAATATCCCATTTTTTCGCTAAAAACAGTCTCGGTAATAATTTCCACTCCAAACCTTTTATATAATCTTAAAATATCAAACTTCTGTTTGTTTTGAAGATCAGTTTGATGGCTAAAAGCAACCTTGTTAATTGTTTCTAATGCCAGTCTTGAATACAATTTGTAAATATCGAACTCATTCTCTGATTTTCGAATGATCTCCAAAAAAGAATAAATGGAGTCTTCAATTGAAGGAAACATTGATTTGAGATTTAGCGAGCTAAATGCCGTGGTTACTATTTCTCTGATTTCTCTCCAATTTCCACCCGAGCACCTCATGATCGAGCGATCAGCTTCAGAGGTTGGATATATATGTTTGAGAAGTACAGTTCTATCAGCAAAATTATTGAAATCTTTAACCAGAATCATTTTGGCCAACTTAGGATCAGCAACCAGTACATTCATTTTTGTTCCCGAATAATAGCCGACAACTTTTCCATACTTTTCAATCAAAGCCTTTTGTTTTTCAATTATTGAAAGCCTTTTATTGCCATTCAATAAGTTTCCAAAAATGAAATTTGGTCTTGGTCCCGGAATACCACATCTATTCAATAAGGACATTCGATTTACTCTTTTCTTGATCCAAATACCAATTAATAACAGAATGAGCAATGAAATCCACATTTTGCCCAATCTTAATTATTTAATTTTAAAAGTTGATATAAATAATATTGGATATGCCGATTTTATATAATTAATTTATTTATGATTTATTTAAATTTATCCAGTTAAATTAATAGTTCCTAAAGTCTATATCAAAACAAAACAAGGGGTATGATCAAACCTAATAGCACTATAGCCAAAATTAAGTTTCTTCTCTCAATTCACGCAAGAATATGCCCAAATCCTCACGTTTGGGGTAACGCACAAAACTATATACTACATTCTATAGATGTAGTTAAAAACAGAAAATTACTCTTTATTTTACACTCTAACAAACAAATAACAAAATTAAATTAAATCATCAAAATGTTATCACTAAATGACACTGAACTCGAAATCAATACATATTCTTTTAATGATTTTGAAATAGATCAGATTTTTTTACTACACTTACATATTTTGTATTATACAGATTTAAGGATTATTTGCGACCGTAAGCTTCACAAACAAAAAATCAAATGAAACAATTTTTTCAAATTTTTAAAATGACCTTGGCAAATATATTCTTACATTTTGAGTTTTAAACTTTGCTTAATTGGAATGTAATCGAACGTTTACTCCAATAAATTGAATTTGAAAACACCATGTTAATCTCCATGATGCATACTTTCATCATACAAAATTTTAGCTGCTGATCTCTATATTTTTATATACTTTTAGAAAATGATTCTGGTTAACGATTTCAATAGTTTTGTTCATAGAATTGAATTTCTCTAACATAAAAAAACAAGCACCTATCTTTAATCCATGCCTCCCATTACATTGTCTTAGAGACGTTTCTTTGCATTATCCTCAAAACTGGAACCCGATGTCACTTTTAGAACAGGTACCTATTTAATATAATTCTGTTTACTCAAGTTCTAGAACGCATTATTTCAAATTTTTAATACACTTTAATCAAGTGTTTGAATTGTTTTTGTAATTAAAAATATTTAGCAATCAATGGATTCCATTACCATTATTATAAAATTTGTCTTTTTCATGGCTGTTGTACACATGTGGCTCTATATGATGAGATAATATGACAATATAATACATAATCAAATGTTTACATATTAATTAAAGATAGGTAAATTAAAGAACAGTAGATTCCATGTTTCTCTGATCATTCATTAAAGTTTTATTTAAAATTTTAAGTCTTTACAATTTTACAACTTTCCAAGAATTTTCAAGTTAATGATTATTCTCAATATAAGTAATTTTAGGATTAAAACCTATGTCGTGCTTGGTAGAAAATGAATGATGACAAATTTGCTTTTTATGCAAGTTTTCTTTTTGTGTGCCCAACATTAATCAAATCACAATTCTGTTGGGATAACAGTGTTTAGCGAAACTGTCGTCAACTATACCGCAGTTTGTGGTCAACTGAGTTGTGATTTAAAGTATTACTTTACTTTTATAAATATCAAATCATGTCATTTCATAACTACCAAGAACTCCATTCAAATTTAGAGATAATAATTTAAAATAATAGAGAAAATAATTTTGACATTATTCATTTATAAAAGGAACCGGATAAACTGTATAGCTCTTGCTGAGTAAAGATTAGACCTTCCTTATGTTAGCTTGATAATATTTTTGCCTATGTATTCTTAAAAGAACGAAAAATATTATTCTAGAGAGCAATCTCTTGCCAATGACCAAGGTTGTCAAATGTGATAGATAAGCCAAAAGTTTGTGCTTCCAATGACCATAAGTGTATCTTTCGATTCCCACAGTCTTTAATGCGGCCGAAACACAGTCTTTGGCTGTAACCGATCGGAGTGAAATGTTAACATTTGCAATAAGCTTAGTTCTCACAATATCCGGAACAACTGTTTGAATATGAATTCCTTTTGACTCGTATTCGATCGATAGAGTGAACGATAGGGAAGACAAATATGCTTTGGCTATAATTAGGGTAAAATTTATAATTAAATTTGGTTTCTTATAAACTTGTGCTCAGAAATCGATAACTAATAAATGTTTTGAAAAAAGGATTCAGATTATTTGTGCTCTTTTATGAAGGACTGTACTTGTTACTCACTTGCAGAAGGCGTTGTGTATAAAGGGATTGGGTATTCGCACATTCCGGAAGACATATTGATGATTACTCCGCCTTTATTTTCAATCATTTTCGGTAAAATAATCTCGATCATTTTTGTTGCCGCAAACATATTTAAATTAAAATTTCTTTCAGTAAATTCCTTTGGGATCTTCAAAAAATATTCGGGAATATGATAAACAGTGCCCACATTATTGACCAAGACAAATATTTCACTTAACTCATTGAGTTTTTCGGCAATTCCTTCATAAATGTCAGTTAGTGCAAAGTCGACACAAATTGTTTCAACCTAGGAGATTTCGTTATTATCTTTGTTACGATGATAGCGAAGTTTTAAAATTTGCTAGTCTGTATTCCCTAACCCACCCAAAGTTACCACATCCTACCTGGCTTATGGAAATATGTTTATTCTTGGAGATGGGCCCATCCCATCCATGTTATTCTTGGATGGGATGCATGATAGTCTATGAAGATATGGTTGTGAGCAAGGTGAGTTGCATTTTGGCTTATGGAAAGATACATACATCTCGTTAACTGATAGAACTCAATAGAAAGCCATCAAAAAATAATTAAACAAATTCGTATCAAACCTAATTCCCACTACATTTACATCCAAATGAAATCATCCAAGTGAAAAGTTTCACGTCCACTTTTGATTAATTTACTGACAACCCATCTCTAAGAGCTCCAAAGCATATCCTCATGAGTTAGCCTAATCCTCATTCTTCTTCAAGGCATATCCCCATAGGCCAGCTTCATCCCCATATCTCTCCAAGGCATATCCCCATAAGCTAGCCCCATCCTCATCTCTCTTCAAAGCATTTCTCTATAAGTCAGCCTCAATCTCATCCTCCTTTTATTTTTCAAATTTTAAAATTTCTTCAAAAGCATCTCCACCAATGTTCAACAATGAATTTTAAATTTTCAAACTTTTTGAAAGCAGGTGGGGGCGGGCGGGTGGACGGGTGGCCTGCGCACAAAACTATATACTACATTCTTACTTAAATGTAGACTGTGGCATGGCTATTTTTGATTTAGATTCCATGTTATTAAAATAAATAAATAGTGTAAATGTAGCGGCATTGAGTTTGAACCAAACTTGTTTAATAATTGAAATATATTAGCAAAATATTAATGATCACCTTTTTACATTTGGCATAATTATCCTTCAAAAATTTTGCAGTATTTTTGAGTCTGTCTTCATTTCTGCTGATTATCACTAAATTATAACCAATTTGTGCCAATTGTTTGGCGTATTCCAAACCGATGCCATCGGTAGCGCCCGTAACCACTGCCCAAACATTTTCTCCAGTTTTCCACTTAATACCAAAGCCAAGTGTATATCCTAGAAAACATGTCCAAGCACCTTTTATAATGCTTATCAACAAATTCATTACAATTAATGAAAGAATTAAAACTGTAAACAATTCGCAAAAAGAGAAGTCAATCATATTTAGAATTAGAATAAAAAAGTGTTGAAATAATATATTTTCAAATCTAAAGTAAAGTTCTAAGTATTGAAAATATAAACAAATTTGAAATTCGACTAAACCGGTTATAAATTAAAATTATTCCTATTCATCTATTGTTGATAATTATTCTTAAATTGACCAATCAAAAATATTTTTTCACAGCATTTACATATTATCTCAGTTTAGGCTCTTTAGATCAAATGAATTTATTCAATAATTTACAAAATTATCTGATGTAAGGCTCAATATGGGTATTATTTGAAAGGCCCTCATGGACCCTCATTTATGGGCCCTCATTTTGGGCCCTCATTTTATTGGGACCTCATTTTGGGGCCCTCATATTTTTGGGACCTCATTTATGGGCCCTCATTTTTTTGGGGCCCTCATTTTGAGGCCCTCATTTTTTTGAGCCCTCATTTTGGAGCCCTCATTATTTTGGGCCCTCATTTTTGCCCTCATTTATGGGCCCTCATTTTGAGGCCCTCATTTTTATTTAAAATAAAATGACTTAAATCGATGATAACTGCATAAAATTGTTTCAGTTTCTTATTGTTTCAAATATTTCTAATGTTTAAACTCAGGAAAAAACATATCAAGTTAAATTTTATTTATTTAATTCATTTTAATATCTCACATGTATCAAATTGCAAGTCTGAAAATGAAGGTCCTAAAATGAGTGCCCAAAAATGAGGGGGAAAATGATGGCCCAAAATGAGGGCTGCAAAATGAGGGCCCCAAAAAAATGAGAGCCCATAAATTAGGGAAAAATGAGGGCCCCAAAATGAGGGCCCATTTATGAGGGCCTCAAAATGAGAGCCCAAAACGAGGGCCCAAAAAAATGAGGGCCTATAAATGAGGGCCCCAAAATGAGGGCCCCAAAAAAATGAGGGCTCAAAAATGAGGGCCCCAAAATGAGGGGCCATGAGGGCCTTTCAAATAATACCCTCAATATGTTTGCCTCACAAACAATTGTCTAACACAATCTTACCGTCCAATTTCGGCGGACTCTGGCCATCATTTCAGAGGCGACTCTGTATATTTACATGGCCACTCCTATTTTAATATGATTTTGAAGGCAATAGAATCAAAACACTTATTACGAGTGCAGTTTAAGTGTGACCAAAATCATTATGACGCTCCGATTATGATCAAAATGTTTAAGACATCTAGTATTCTAGTAGAAAAAGAGAAAATGTCCCCACAAGTGCCAATTAAAGTGATTGAGAATAATCGTATATTGTCATCAGAGGTGGCCAAAGTTTAAGGTTCTAAAGGGATTTTAGTGAATAATTTTCAATTTCTAAATGGGCCTAGAGGGATAGTTTTTAATGTTTCTAAATATCAATTTTTGAAACAAATATACATATTTGATGTTTTTGTTAAAAAAAAGACAAAAAGCAATACACTAGGGAAAACAAGGTAAAAAAATTATATGGTATATTCTGACTCTAGAGGGTCCACTCGATCTCAATATCTAGGGGATATATCGGCTCTACCCCTCGTTCATCACTGCTATTTATCAATTTATCTAGAATATATAAATATAAACAATTGCAAACAATTTTTAACTGATTTATATTCATAGCTCTAATTGTATACAACTTTGTTATGTATATTCAATGCTCTTAAGCAAAATAAACATTATTATTATTATATAATTAACTTTGTTTCTCCTAAAATTTTATTGAAGGATTACACATTGAAAACCTATAATCAAGGTTTTTTTTATAAAATTCAGATGAGAAAATAATTTGAAAGACATTTTGAATAATCACAAAACAATTACGACATAACCTATTCTTTAGGTATTTTCGTTTATAAAAACGA
>JAQGCS010001835.1:0-12105 GCA_034702105.1 Fuscozetes fuscipes | reverse complement strand
CACACACACACACACACACACACACCCACACACACACACACACACACACACACACACACTCACTCACTCACTCATTCTCGTATACATGAGAAACGAAATTCCTTGATATTCAGAAAGAATGAGCAGGAATACTTTGATGTCAATATTATTTTAACTGGTGACTAACCTGCACATTCAAACGTCTTGTCATGATTTTGTATTCGTCGGCGAATTCTCTTTATATTATCATAAATATTAAGCAATTAATCAAATGATGTGATTATTGTTTATTCGTTTCCACAAACTCTATGTTCTTTCGATTTGTTTTTAAATCCGATTATTACTGAAAATGCAATTAAAATAAAGGAATTAATAATATTATATTAAATGATTTAAAATTCAAAGTTTAAAATAATTAAAATTGTAATAGTCTAAATTTGAAACTCTATGCCACTCATAATTAATTTCACCTGACTTCCTGACACCTAACAAAAAGAAGAGAAATGAGTTTAATTGAACAAAAAGATTCCATTTAAAATTTTTGAATACAGTGGCCTCAAAAATTGATAAATTATCATGTATGTTAGAATATACAGGTTTAGTGCAAAATCAATAAAATTCTTTCAGTTTTTTATTCGCTTATTCATTAATAATAAATTTTCGGCAAAATTAAAAAGAAATACAAAGTGTTTGACAACTAGTGTTTGAATTGAAGAAATGTTTCAACGAATGATTGATATTCATATGAATACATCAGTGAATTAACGAGTGTTTAGTTGCTATGGCTTTCAATTAATGTTTTCTTCTTTTTAGTCTTTTATCTCGATATGGATCCACACGTTTTCAACATAAATGCAAATACATATAAATGTAATGAAACAAGTGTTGTATTATTAGCGAGGAATTTGATTTCAATCACTCAATGAATTAGAAGAACAGAATTGAAAGAAATAAGTTGTCATCAAATAGTAATTAATTTAGGATTAGCTGAGATTCCTATCTGCGCGGAGACTCACACCGGACGAGTGTTGTATAATAGCGATTATATTGATGATAGTGTCGGCACTTGTCTCACACATCGCGACCTTTAATTAAGAAGAATCTACTTTTCGATAATTTCAGTCAAAGTAAAAACAAATTGTGTGAAACAACGCCTAAAAGCATACTTCGGTGCAAAACAATTTGGTTTCAGCGCACGAAAGCCTAACAACACTCTAATGATTGCAATAAGAACTTAAGTGAGAGAAACAAAAGAAAATTTCGGATTAATGTAAACCAGAATTACTATTTCGCAGAATATTCTGGGAATAACCAAATTGCATTATTCTTGTTTGCTCTGACAAAAAAGAAAACCAAACCAATCATACCCTTAGTCTTTATTCCTCGATTTGTAGCATTCGAGTCAATGCTTGCTCTTATTGCGTGACTTTTATTGGGTTTTTGCGAAATTCTCTGCAAAAGTATATAAAGGTTTGAATTTATTGATTATTGTTTTCTCTTTTAAATATTGATTTAGATTTCATTCGTTGGTTTATTTTGCATATGCAATGACTCACAGATGTAATGATCCGGAACATTATGGTTTAAAATATTGATTGACAGACAAACAACATTGTATTACATTATATAAGACCTTAAGAAAATGTGTGTTAGATAAAGAACAGGCATCAGAGTGAGTGGCGTGACTACAATAACCTTAATTTAATGAGCAAACCCAATCATATAGTGAGGATGTATTATCAAATTTGAAAGGTAATTCTCAAAATGAAACTTTAGTAAGTATGATTCGTAACTATTCCTCAAATTCAAAGTCACATCGATTTGCGTGACTTTAAAGTGTATATTCTTTTTTGTAATTTTAATTTGTTTTAAAATTGAGGTCAAAATAAATAAAATGATTTCAACTTTTTTTTTATAAGCATGGTTACCAAGATCTTATATTTTAGTAGATGTTAATAATACGATTTTTAAATTTTGTTAATATATTGTTCTTATTATGAAAATGGTTTTAATTGAAAAAATCACATTTTGTTAGATAATACGATTTGCGATATGAAAGGTATGAATTGCTTCAAATGGATATTTATTCAATTTTTGTGCTCTTTATTTGTTAAGCAAATATAAGACGTGTTTATATTTAAGTCATATTATTTTTATTTTGTTTAACTAAAGATAACTTTGAGAGTTGTAGTACTGTTTTGACTGATATCTCACAGTTGTGTATATGTTCTGCCAAATGGTCAGAAATAGAATTTTCTTTAGTGCTTTGAATGCCTTTCCCTACAATCCCTTCGATTGTTATTTTTGGGCCAAAAATAATAAACAAGAGATGACCGGAGGGACTCATATATGTCAGAAATTGCAAAACTACTGTAGATTATGAACAAAACTAACTATTCTGTGCTATTCTGTGCGGAACTCACTCCTAAAATGAAGATAAAAAAGGTTTTATCAGTTTTATTTTCTTCAGTGTTAACTAAAATCAATGATCAGATTCTTTGTCCGAAAATTGAGAATTTTCTTACAGTTTACTATTCACTCAATTCATATCTAAAAAAATAAATTTGCCTAGTTCATCGTGCAATTTACTGAATTCATAAACAAAGTGAAACCACATTTTGTTAATTAAAATAAAATCAATTGCATTGAAGTTAATTAAATGAAATGCAAAACTGAAACAATATTATTAAGTAATTAAAGCAATAATAATATTTAAATTAATACATATGAAGGATAACCCAGGCATTCGGAATCGGTAGAGTGAAATAGTTTTCAAGGTAAAATGGTTGATATAATGAAGAAATTTTTTGTTTGAAGTTCAAAAATGAAGCAAATAGCTTAAGGCTATTTGTATTGTTTTACCTTGGGAATTAGGAATGATAACTTTGTTTCTTTCATTGTTTTTTATCTCAATTTTCCAAATTATGCCCTATTTTTGATATTTGGTTTGCTTTTGGGTTAAATTTAAAAATTCAATTTTCTTTTCTTTTCGCGACTTTATCTCAAAATACACTAAAAATCCTATTTTTAGAAATTTATGTACGATTTTAGAGATTTTCTATTTGTTTTGATGTGAAAAACAAATATTTTATTAATATTTGATAGAACCGATTGTTGCAAGCTCGCATTCACCTTTCATTGAATAAATATTTTCAAAGTAATTTTATCTTGGCACTTATGCAAAAACAGGTCATTTACTTCATTTTTCATTGATAAATATTTATATATGAATTATAAAATAGAAATGCAATAAAACCTAAAAAACATTAGAATGTATCCCTGGATAAAAATAAAAAATTATCTTTTCTTCATTGATAATTAATAAAAATATGTTTCAAGTGTTGCTTTGATTTTTTATTTTGCTTTAAATTTTTAACCTTATCTCTTTTTGAAATGTATATTTTTGAAGTGCATTCAATTTATAATTGTTACGAGTTGCTAGCTGAAAAGTCAAGACCCCGAATAAATATTTATTGTATGATATAATTCAATTTTGTTGACCTTTTTATCCGTTAGCAGGAAATCAATTATTGAAAAAATTCTTAAGAATTTATTTGATGTTTGAAACGAAAAACTTAATGAAAAAGAGTGAATGGTTTGCGAATCGGAAATATTTGCTTAAATTTACGGTCAGTAGTCATTGCATTATATTTACAAGTGATGTATTGGTGCGGCCTATCATGTGATGCATAAGTGCCCGACTCTAAAGCTTTATTGGATTTCTATCTGAAGTATAACTTTTCATAAGAAGAGTGACACTGGAAGGTAGAGATCGGTCCTAGCATTTGATGAAAATACAGAATGAAAATAAGAGATCATATCATAAAGAGATGGACAACAAAACTATCCAAATATGTGTGGGTTTCGCACAGTTTTCTCTCAAATAAATAGTCTTCAAAGCATTCAATACAGTATTTGTCTGTTTATTATCAGAACAATAGACATGAAATGCATCCCTACACACATAGCACACACATAACTGAGAAAAGAGCACAGACTTAATAGCAAGAATTGGTCAGAATATGAGATTGGGAAGAGTGTTTATGTTTAAGGTTCTTGAGTTTGTTTTATCGTATAAACTATTTCGTTTATATCCATAAAACTTTGACGTCAGTCCACAAAAATACGAGTATTTATTCTGTGTGTTGGCCGACATATAAACCCATTTTTAATACAAACCATTTTTCTGTCGCACAGAAGATTTGGTACACAATTTCGCTTTCCATACAATTTTTAATATAGTATTTTCCATTCCTCGCACAACCGGCTCATACGCCAGTGTGGCACAGTATACCATTTTTATGGTATGTGACTCTCTATTTCCTTTCACATTCCATAGAAAATTTTTAAATGAAATTTTTATCTTAATTTGTTTGTAACCGTTTTCTCTCTACTCTTTTCCTTTTTTATTGAAAGCGACAAATGGGAGCAAATTTTTTCTCTCTTTCATTATTTTTTTTGAGAAAAATCTCACTTCAATTGATAGAAATATATATATTATTTAGTTTTTCAACAGATATATAACATCGACTCATCTCAGGCTTCAGATAAACATAAAATAAGTCTCTAAGACTATATTGAGTTCACACACTTTTCTTCTATTGAGCAGATCTGAAGCAGTTTTCTTTTACCTTTACTTTTGTGTCTGACGACTGGCCATCACTGGATTAGAGCTCAACTTCATTAAAAGTGATGTCTAACGCCAACGATGGCATCAATTTTTATTTATTTGTTGACTTCCAATGAGATCTCTAAAGAATTAATACTTTGGACCAAATTTATTCTTTTGTGCATTTCTTTGATATTTTTATTGAATTTCTTGCTCATAAAATTGCAATTAGAAGCGAGAATGTGACAGGCTATAATAAATGACCACGGCTCATTGCAATTTCAAATCAAATCAGACCAATAAATTTATAGTAATCATAGATTGACAAAATTGGTGCTAAAATATATTCTAATGTAATATGTGTTGATCTTGATAAAAGATATGCAATATTTCTTTATAAACAATTCTTTGAATAATACACAGAATTTTAAACAAGAATTTGATATTCTGTTGGAATCAATGCACTGATTCTACTCTGAGAGCACTTCTATTTCTATTTACTCAACAGACTTACATTTATAATAAGGAGTAACCACGACTTGAGACAACAAAAATAGAGTTAGAGCAAATTTCTAGGCAAATATGAAAAATTTAATTGTGTCTTATTATTGGACTAACAAAATTCATCTTATATAAGATTATTGATTTATTCTGAGCGATTGCAAAAGAGGATTGGAAAAACTTATGAAGACCTTGATCACGACATGATTTAATTACAACTGACTGAATAAATATTAATGATTCAAATAAATTAATTTCTCGTTCAGATCATACATCTTTTGTAAAAGTCATTTATTTGCTGAAAGTATTTGTATTCCCAAAGATTGGCAAAAATAACTCATTTTTCCCCATTTAATGGTTCTTGGAATAACACGTAATTCAATGAAAAATTGTTTCTTGCCAAATTTTGAATTCCAGTCGCAGACGATGTGTTCATTTTGGACAACATATGACTTATGGCATAATTTGGTTTAGTTTTTAAAACACAAATCAATTGTTTCTTAAAACGAAATCCTTTTCAAAGCAATACTACTTTCGGTCTCTCTTTTAGGCACTCGAAGGCCATTCAGAAGTAAATAAATAAATCATAAGGTTTTCAATTCACGTATTATTCCATGAGTTCAATGAGTGTCTTAACGAATATTTCGTTTATTTAAGAGGTTTAGGATTTCTCTCAATCATATTCAACACTCAACAAATTGAATGGCCTTTCATAACAATTCACGTCAGACTCCAATATTTAAGAAAATAAATAAATTGGAGCTTTTTTTCAATAAATGAAACCAAATTTATATTTTAAAATAATGGCTTTTAAACCTTTAATTCAATTTATGGTATATTTTGTACTTTGACTCACATTTTGAAAAATAAGTGCAAAACAAAACTTCGCCGAAGAATGTATCGGAAATACACGCACTTTAAGGAAATAGGAAATATATTTATATGGAGTTGTATGCAATGATATCACAATTAAAATGACAGACAAACTCTCTTTAATGGATGTTTGAAACGAAAATATCTCTTTATGTTATGTTTTTGAAAACATCCTCTCAAACATCAATTCAATGAAAAGCAGAGAAAATTGTGTGCAATATATCTAAAGGTTTTATTATATTATCTTTGATTGCATTTCCAGTTTTAGTTATCTATTTATGAAACAGAAATAAAATTCACATAAGATTTGTATTCTATTGTAAAAAATGGCATTTTTTGCTTTTAATACAATAGGAAAGAGATATTCGATTGTAAACTAAAATTCATTGAATGCTTTGCAGATCTTTACTCAATATTAAAGAGAAGAAGAGATTGCTTTCAACCCAACTCTTGTCAAACGTTTCGAAACGATTGTCAATACTTTTGAATTTAAATTAAAAGAAAGATATTCTCAGTTTTAGAATCGCTGCGAAAACAAAGCTCTCAATCATCTGAACTGAATTTGCTGTGAATATCAAAAATATTAAAAACACTTTTTCCTCATTTGACAGACACTCTAAATATGTAACAGTTCTCGAAGAACAACAAAACTCATTAAATATTTTCTAAGAAAACTGTCATTTCATCCAATTTTGGCCTCAAGTATAGTAAACATACATACAGTCAAAACAGATTGTCATTCAGCTATTCCAATAATTGTTTCACATTAGTGTTGAGGATTTGAATGCAAAAATATAAAACATTTTGTGGAATAGGTGATTCACAATCTGTTTTGACTGTAAAGCAAACTTATATCCACTGCAGAGTTGCGGAAGTGAGTACAGCCAAAATATCTCCTAATATTTTGGTTTGAGGGACGTGCTAGTTTAGTCGAAAAATCGACCTCCTCCACATTTTTTTTAACTAACTCCTCTTTCGCTTTTTTGGTCTAAAATAGTCAGGAAAATGCTCCTTATACCTCCTAATTTTTTTTATTTGAGGGACCCCCTCTAAAGTCGAGGGCATTCCACACCCCTGATCTACTATTATATCTAGATAATATATTACAAATTGTATATCATTATGAAATTTGAGCAAAACTTTAATTTAATTAAAGACTGAATTTATTTGATTGAAATGAGGGCCACTTTAAGAGAAAATATTGTCTTTTGAATTCGATTGTAATTCAGGGGACTGAAGGGTGTGATCACTAAAACATGAGTTGATTTGAGTAAAGTGTAGGTTCGGGCGTGTCTTACAAATAGCACATTATGTGTCTGCAGTTGTCTTTGTCGGAGACTAACAAATTGTTAGAAAAATACGACTGAATTGCATTTTTCGGTAGCAAAAGAATAGGAACAGAATAAGGGACAGACATTAGTGCATTACCACCTGTTTGTTTCTGACATTCATTACCTTTCCTTTCATTTAATATTATTTAGCATTATTTAGCATGGTTCAAATTGGAGGCAAATTGCTATTATTCTCATTATGTAAATTCTAATTGTTTGGAAACAAACTTTTTAATTGAAAACATGAAAAAGAGTTTAAATAAATTGGATTTCAAAACAAATTCTGTCGTTTTATAATTGATTACTAAGAAAAGGGTCTCTGAATGGAGGGAATGGAGGAAAGTCTTTGAATGGAGAGAAATGTTTGATAGAAGATAATTGTGACAAAAGTTATTGACTTGTTTTGATGTGTATTGGATGTCAGTGGTGAGGATCAGAAGACATCCATTAAGACATTGTTAAATGATGTGTTTCTTTATATAATACAGTGTAGTATACAATGGATATCATATATGAGTGCAGTTTTAACTGAGAATTTGCTCGACTGCTGCCACCACTAAAATGGCTTTCCTGTGGGTATAAATAGAAAATCGGTACTGGATTTGTCGTTCATCGCTTGTGGAGAAAAGTTCATAGTTCAATAAAATTAGTTCAGCATTTTTTTTCTCGTTCTTAACCTCATTTCTGTTCATATTTTTAGTCTCAAAGAGTAGAGAAATGAAAGGAGAGGGCGTTCGAAGCAATTGTTTGACTCTTCTCTGTCTTTCTTTCTCGATGTCATCAATTCAAACATCCGATGATCAAAATGTATGAATGAATGAGAATTTTCTCCAAATTTTGTCATATTTTTCTTTATTTTGCTTTAACTGTCATTAATGTGGAGTCAATTTATATTCTCAGAGAATGGGATCTGTTTTCGTGTCAATACTTCTCACAAATAAATGATAATAAAAGGCATAAAACTTATAGTTTTGATCACAATTTTTGTATTGATTTTTCAAGTTTTGCACAGTTTATAAGCGAAACAAAAAATAAAATACTAAACGATTGGAAGCATTTCTTTATTCACAAAATCAATGCATTTTCTCCGCTTTTTAGCTAAAGTGTCAAAATTCAATCATTTATTTCCCTAAATATTTATATTCATTAGAAAATGATTTTGCTTTAAAAGTATCGAAAATATTTGAAAACGTCTTTTTTTGACCAATTTTATTGCATTATTTCCGGACTATTTGCAAAAATTGCATTTCTTTGTTAACTGTTTTGCAAAGACTTTAACTATTGGTTTGCGTGAATTGCATTAGTTTTTCAAAAGATTTGATTAAAACTATTAAAACATTTTAATTGAAAGAAAAAAGTTTTAATCGTTTGGTATAATAATTATTTTGATATATTATATGTTATATCGAATGAAAAATCAATGAAACAAATTGTAGTTTAATTCCTTTCATTCGAAAATATTTTGAAACTGATCTCAAAAGGAATTATTTTGACTTAAAATTAATGACAAAATTCTGTATTAAATATAGAAAATAAGCTCAAGTCTTAAAGTCTTGAAGTTTGCTTAAATTGTTTTCACTGATGAGCATATTTCGCAACAAAGCATTAAGTTATTATTATACTCTAGAGCAAATTTTCACTCATATACACTACATTCAGATTCCTTGCATTTATATCGAGAATAAACACTATCATAGAATCAAAGAATTGATTAATTAGTTGTTGTGACTAATGATGACTTGTTTTCATTAATCAATAGTAATAACAAATTGTAATTCCGTTCGAATATATTCTAAGAGTTAGTGATAAGAGAAAAATCCAGTAATAATCGCCATAAATATAATTTCTTATGGAACTCGGCTTCTCTCGAATCAAATTCACAAACATTAACGTAAAGCCCTATTTCTCTTGAAAGAGATGACCATGATGATCTAGATTCTTGATGTTAGAAATGTAAATAAGAGTAAGTAATAGATGTGTTGGAATTGATTGAATACTAGAAAGTAAATATGGGAATGAAAATGGAGCTGAGATTCCATTATTGATGCCAATCGTGAAGCCTATTGTCAAAGATCCTGACAGTCCTCTCATGCAAATAAAATCTCAATGTTTTGTTATCGCATGATATGATCTATAATTTTATTGCATTCAATACAATATTCAAAATTCATAACAAATGAAGAAAGATATGAGGAAAGGGATGCGAAACGTATGCAATGTTTTTGGTCTGCATTTCATTATTACTGATGGAAAGAATGCTTATATTTCAGAGGATTTTCTGTTCGGATTCACATTTATATTGAATGTGCCATAAATGGGAAGGCATGACATCACAAATCATAAGATAGATGACGAGCACCAGAATTATTTCGATCCGATATCTAATATTCATGATATGAGTACTTTTTCCGTAATTTTTTTCCTATTTTAGTCAAATGCAATGTTTCTGAGCTCAAGATTATTGTGATTACTGTCTCTGACTATTACCCGGACACCAATCAAATGAGTGCATTAATAAAATGATGGATACTTTTCTAATGAATGTGTGAAAGCAACAAAAATCACTGAAATTACTGGTTGTAGTCATTCTTGGCTCTCGTTTCAGCAGAAAATTACTCACAATTATTGTTATTTTTATCCTATTTGTGAGTCTTTATATAAAATGAAGAATTTATGTCTTTTTATAATTATGTGATTAACAAATAAGAAGTTTAACTCATTCTGAATATATGTTTCACATGTAATGCATTTGGTTTTTATCTTTATCATTTTGCTTAGTGTTTTTCCTGACTTAAAATGCATTCCAAGAGAATAATTGTAAGAAAATGAATTAATAACATGTTCTCTGAATTCAAAAATTTTCAATTTAAGAGCTACATAAATATTTTTTATAAATCGGGTTTCTTTGAAAAATTGATAGCTAAGAGAGAGAGAGAGAGAGAGAGAGAGAGAGAGAGAGAGAGAGAGAGAGAGAGAACAGAAAAGTGAGGAAAAAAAGCTTTTTGAGCAAAAAGATAGCTCTTATTTGTAGTACAAAAAAACTGTATTTATATATTTCTCTCTGAAAAAATTATAGAAAAAGTGATTTGGTCTTTTTTCAAAAAAATCTCTTGAAGTGAAGCAATTGCTAGATTATAGTACATTATGGTAAAGAACAATAGAGTCGAAACATTATGAGGAGAAATAGTGTATTGAAAAGAGTACATAAACTCATAGATGTATAGATCTGTGAATGTATTGCAATCTTTGTAACAATATGTCGAATGCTATCAAATAGTATCGAAATTCTTTACTTTTAAGCTATAAGTCGAATGAAAAAAAGTGAATATAAGAGTTGTCCTCTGATTCTAAGGACAAGTTATTTGGGAAGACTGTCATTATTACTGCAAAGAATAAATCAGACATAATGTTGATAAATGAAGAGACGATTTGTTTCTTAATGCTCTTTACTGGAGCTGACAATTCTGTACTACTCTTAAGATGACGCCATTCCTATGACACATACTCTACTCTTCTTTATTCTGTTGAAAAAAACATTTGTGACTATTATGGAGAGCGACAGACCCGACCCTTAACATGAATAACATACAAATTATTTATTCACAAAATATACTCAAATAATAAAAGTTTTTGATTTTTGTTGGCATTTACTCTAATTCTTCGCTGAATTATAGCTCAAAAACTGAATGACTTTTTTGTTCTGTTTTTGGGAGAGTCTACAGAAAAGTCATATATTTTTATTTAAAGAGTAGATTACATATGATTTAAATGTGAGGCCTCGACAGCACTTAAATAATAAAATGTTATTTTCAATACATTTTTAATGCATTGACTGTTTTGCATGTTTTAGTCGTATGTTGTAGCACGAACCAATTGTTTTTAGCCTAAAGTGCACGTAATGTCTTGTATGACAAGTTGATCAATCAGTGCCTCCACTTCACCATACATTCAATTGATTGTATATCATATCATATGCATCGCCACTCTATCCTCAGCCTATCACTGGAGTGAAGCACAAAAAGAGATAACCTATGAGGGGATCAGTTTTGTGGACATAATATACCATTTATTCTGATATTTTCTCATTGAGACAAATCTCATACAAATTGCTTTTGAAGACTATCGCCATTACAGTGAGAGCGCACTCATCTCATCATATTTTCAGACTCTTCACGAAAGTGTATTTTCACTATCATATAATTGAAGGACAGTTGAGCAGTGAAACAGCTGCAGGTGTTGTTCAATGCTGTTCAACATCTATGTCACCAATAGTCCAAACTTTTTATTATCCTTTCCTTGTTTTTAAAGAATCAATTTAAGGCCACAATTGGTCTCATCTTTTTATATCTCTTTCTGACTCATCTCTCATCAAATTTTTCATTTGAGCGCAAATCTAACACTTTATAAGAGCAGATAAAATAACTTTATTTTTGTCAAAGGGTTTACTGTTAGGGTTTACTGTCAAATGTCTTAACTTATTCTCACTGAGACTTTTCAAACTTATCAAAGGTTATCCTTCAAAATGTCCTTTCATTTCTTCACTTCTCATATAATACCATTCAGTAATTTTTGTAACAAAATAATCATTTTTCAACATTTTTCCACAAAAAGAAAACTAAACTTTTGATGATAAATTTATTTAAACTTTGTAAAAAAACCATGCATGTTCGCCATTATTAATAATTAATAATGTTAATAATTGCGACATTAATACGGTAGTTAACCGCCTAATACAAGATGTGAACAAGCAAGTTAAGTTCCTTGCAAAATTTCTTATTCACTAAACTTTTGAGTTCTTTTAAGTAAAGTTTG
>JAQGCS010001834.1:0-12107 GCA_034702105.1 Fuscozetes fuscipes | reverse complement strand
CCTAAAATTTTGAAAAATTTAATATTACAGGTATACCCCCTCGCCGCCGAGCAAAGCGAGGCGGCAAATTTTTTCGGTTTTTTGGCGGCAAATTCAAAAAACTACTCCCTAGAGCCGAAAAGCTTGGGCATCCCTGATTAAAAGCTTATTTTTGTATCATTTACATTCTATTTATTGAATTATTCAAAATATTTTTGATAAATCAGGGTAAATAGTGACATTAAGTGGAATAGTATCATGATAACTTTCCTCAATAATTGTATTTTCACTGAAAATTTCAAACTTTGATAAACCTATTAAGGCAAAACCTCAAGAATATCGCATTCTTTTCTTGTCTGAATAATTTGGCCAAGACAATATATTATTTTCCATAACTTATAAATGAGTGCTTTTGATCGGTATTTTACACTTAAAAACCAGGACTTTTTCACTACATCGAAAGAATACATGGTAGTACATAGTCCTGGGTTTTCACTATATTTACGAAGTAAGAATGATATAATTTTGTCGTTCTTCCCGCCCACCCCTGATGAAAATCATATTTGAATATATTTATACCATTTCTCTTATGATTTATCACAAAATATATATACTTTGAAGGGACAAAAGTTCTAAGAATTTAAATTTCTTCCAACTTTAATAGAAAAAGGTTGCATTAGATATGTTTAAAAATTGATACTGTAGATTATGTTATTTTCATAGGCCATTAGTGAATTGTTTATTTAAAACCCAAATTGATCCTAAATAAATTTTTAATGATTTGAAATTTGAAATGATTTCCAGAAATTACATAATTTAAGAGAGGATCTGGTAATTGGCATATTTGAAATACATTCAAGTCTGTAGTCAATAGCAACCGATTCTTTCCAAATCACAAACAATGAATATTTCTGTTTAAATATAAAGTAAAATGTATTAAATGGATGAAAATTATGTCTAAATTTACATTTGGCTCATATAATATACGCCTCAATCCTGAGAACAGGTGATTATTATTTGTGATTATTTCCACAAAAAGTCAGAGGTTTTAGTTTTTTTGAAAATTTATTTTTTATCCTTAGATTCAAACCAAATGAAGTAAAATCATTAATAAAGTATACATTAAGTGAAGAATTAAAGTCCAAAGAATATGATGAGAAGGAAATCCCGGCTCTCACTAAATATCTGACAGATGTGGTGCTCCAAAAATTAAAAGGTTTGAAAATGGTGTCTACATAGCTATACTTAAGCAATATTCTGTTTTAATGTTCAGGGTTGAAATTGGATAAATACAAATACATTGTGTTTATGTTAATCGGGGAACAGAGAGGACAAGGAATCAAGTAATCTAGCTCACATTTAACAGCCAATTTCATGTAGTCAAACTAATTTGAATTTGTTGACTCAGAATATGCAGTAAATGTCAGTGGGATAGCGATACTGACTTCTATGTGTGCGAATCCGTCGTAACTGTCAGATGACTGAACATTGAATCATTGAATACTTTAAATGACATTTCATTTCATTTTTAGGATTCATTGATTTGCAGTACAACTGTTTACGCCATTTACCACTACTGACACAACTCCTCTCTTTTGGTTCTTCTTTATCTTCATTTGAATTTTATTTCAAATCTATTTTTTGGATTGTTTTGAATAATTACTGTTTAGTCACAGTTCACAAAATTGTTTGAAAAATTAAATGCTATGTATTTGTGGCGTTTACTCACAAAAACATTAATTTCCGTCATATAAATAGTCTGTTTTTAATAAATTATTAAATAATTTCCATCAAATTGAATGACATTTTTTAGTTTAATTGATTTTTGTCGATATTTCCGAAAAATTGAATTATTCAAGAGTATTAATAAGAGCCAGGAGGCAATTCTTGTTACAGAAAACATACCGATTTTAGTATTCGAGTAAAATTAGATTTCAAATTTTAATAAAGGAAACGTTTTCATAGGGGATTTCAACTAATTTGTGTATAGAGTTGATAATTGTTTTTAAATAGTATTTAATGAAACTTTTACCCTGGCGATTGTAACAAAATTTGTTTGGAAGGCTAAATTAATAAAGTGTTTTCCCTTGTTTAGATTTTAAATTTTAACAAAACAATTTTAATTAAATCTGAATTTTATAAAAAAATAAAGTAGATACAATAAAAGCATAAAAATAGGAAGTATATTTTTGTAAGAATTCTAAAGGGAAATTTAAAAAATCAATATTAGTATTAATAAATTCACAACTGATTTAATGATTGATATATCGATTATAACTTCAGTAAAATCATTTGATTAAGTAATTCAATAAAAATAAAATGAATTGAATGTAATTATTCCAAAAACGTCTACTTATTTATAAAGCGATTTATATTTGAAAACCTTTTATATGTATTAATAGTATTCAGGAATTAAAGGAATCCGTTTTAAAATTTATTCAATAGTAGTTAAAATATTGTTCACTAACAATATTGATAGTATCATCTCTTTTTAATTTTAGCAAAATGAATCTAGGTCATACATATGGGTATATTTCAGATAATCGAATAACACTACGAATCTAATGAATAAGTGGTTAAAAAGGTTTACTTCTTTCTGATGATTAGATTCATTTCAATTCAATCATTTGATTTAGGAAAGTACCCATCACTTTTCATTTTGGATATTAAACGAGGTTTTTGTTCAAAAATATATTAAATGTTTGTTAATGTTTTGAATGGGAACTTTAAATAGCAATGAGATTTATCTCGGGGCAAAAATTTCACGATTTACATTCTTGATTTGGGACATCACTACTGGAATAAGGCGTTCATTTTAGTCACTATAAGAAAAAGTGAATCCATTAGAAAGTGCTTTAAAGTCATTTATTCTAATATTTTAGAACTTTAAGTCTGATAAATATCACATATTTTATACCGAATTCTATCATTTCATTGCTTTCAAACATTTAAATTATATATTTATTTATAATGAAATTAATTTTAATATCACTTTATTGCTTGTTCATCTTATCATGTGTTTGTATTGTGCAAGAACAAAATCCAGATCAATTCAGAGATGCGGTAAATACGAAGATTTACTGTTGATGTAAATAAAATTATTTTGTTTATATTTAAGGCTGAATTAATACGATCAAGGGGATTTCATGTTGAAATTTACCAGGTTACAACTCCGGATGGTTATATTCTGACTTTGCAAAGAATAGTCAATCCGTTTGTTCCTCCCCACAGACTTAAAAAGACATTGTTATTAGTTCACGGAATACTTGCGTCGGCCACTGATTGGTTGTTGAGTAGATCCGGAATTCTTACCTCTGATGGCGATTATATTGAAGATCGCTATATAGTTCCCGTCGAATATCGCTCTTTAAATGGGAAAATGGTTCCGATCGGGAATTCCTTGGCCTTTGTATTGTCACAATTTGGTTATGATGTTTGGCTCGGGAACACCAGAGGGACCACTTATTCGAAAAAACATATTCGATATAATTATAAGACAGGTTAACTTTTTTGTACATGAAACTTTTGAAAGACTATTTGACAAATTTTCAGATATGAGATATTGGATGTTCACTTTGGATCAGCTTTCATTGTATGACATTCCAACTATGATTCAGTGCGTACTGAAGACTACCAGAAGAGGTGATCCAATATTGAAATTTCAATTTTATTCAATAAAATATTTGCCAATAGAATCGTTGGGATATATTTGCCACTCTCAGGGCTGTACCATAATGTTCGCACTCTTGTCATCAAAACCACAGTATTCGAAAATAGTTTCCGATTTCATAGCGTTAGCACCGGTTGTCTTCGACACTAATACTGCGATCTTAATCCCAGGACAAACATTTTTGCCACTCCTTCCGCTATTTCAGTTCGAACTCTTATTTGATAAAATTTGATGTGACAACATTATTTATGCATAGGTCTGTGCCAGTTGGTTTTTTACATCCATTCCCCCCTCAGCTCAAACTTCAAGGAATTCTTTGTAATGATAAAAGTCTTCGTTATGTTTGTGGTACTTTACTTGGAATTGTAACTGGATTAAATCTGATGGGAACGGCTTATGTGGGTTTGAGTGATGTCTTTACTTTTTTATAATTTTTATTTTAAAGGAAAGGTTGGGTGCATTCGCGGCACATTTTCCAAACGGTGTTTCCACCTGGGTTATTGCACACTTTGGACAATGGATTGCTACGGGGAGGTTTGCCAAATATGATTATGGTGTGGCGCACAACCTAATAAGATATGGACGGTTATCTCCACCGGACTACCCGCTCAAAAATATCAAATTGAGAAGAATTTCGATCTTCTACTCCACAAATGATAAAGTTTCGAATGTAAACGATGTGCTCAAAATTAAAAGATACCTCACTGGTAATTTAAAAACTTTAAATTAAATAACTCAATTCAGACTTCCCTAAAAAAGCTAGACAAAATTTAAACATTGCCACTTTTTTGGTAGAATAGGTTCCTAGAACATATTTAGACTAAATTGACAAAAATAACGGAATTTAAATAGAAAGTCATTATTTTCGTCATCAAAATGTCCACCCTTAAATATTTTGACAAACCCTTCCTTTGCCTCTTTTAATTAAAACCAACTTTTGTTTTAACAGTCATTTTTCATAATAATATCTGAAGTGAAGGCAAACAAACAAATATCTGTTGGACTGACAGAAGAAATGAAAATTATTTTTAAATTTCAATATTTACTGAAATTTCAGTCAAAATGTTATTAGAAATTATGAGTGAATTTGTGGGAAAATGTTGTCTCTCATTGAAATCGAAGCTTTGCTTCATTTGAATTAATAATTTATTAATGAAGTTTTGTGTCTATTTTCAGTTCCCCTCTACAGTGAAAATCTTATAAGTGATGCGAATTGGGGTCACTACGACTTTTTTAGCCATAAAAACGTTGCATTTCATGTAAATTCTAAAATAATTGATTTATTGCGTTGAGTTGATGTATGGAACTCGTGAAACGATCTTCAATTTTGCCATACCATCTAGGCAAGAATGATGGATCATGGACAAATCCTTTTATGATCATCGCAATATTTCGATACGAGTCGTGGAAATGATGTCAATTCATAGATCAGTTATGAGTACAAAATTAGAAAAAATGTTTATTGTAGTTAATTAAAATATTAATGCCTAGTATATTTATAGAGTACCTATTATTAATCTATCAATTCCTGCTAATGTAAAACTTTTATGGCAAGCTTACTTATTATGTTATATTTTAATGAGCAAAATAGGAGATGATAAAATTTTTATTTATTTTAATCGAATGAGCTTGGTAGATGTTCACTAGAAATCCAATGACAGTCAAAGTTTTGATCAGGTTATATTCAACAGGCTCCATTGTTGAAAAATTGATAGTTCTGGTAATTAAACATTCTGTACATAAATTAGTTTGGTTTAAAATTTAAAATTTCAAAATATTTATATAAAAATGGAATAAATGAATTAATTTTACAATTTTTTTATTATATTTTGAATGTTTATTATATTAAATTATTCACATTTATGTGAAAATTTTGATTAAATCAGAACTAAATGATTGATATTAATGCCAATTAAGTATAAATTCAAATGAATCATATTTTGAAATTTCTTATCCATACCAAATAAGTAATGGGGAAAAGGGCTATTTTTAAACCAGTCTAATTATAAAATAATATAAGTACCAGAGGTGCCCAAGGTCCGCGACCTTAGGGGGTCTCTGAAACTAAAAAGTTAGAGTGTATCGTCTGGATAATTTTGTCGAGCATAAAGAAGGTGGGTTATACACCCCCCTTGGGCACCCCTGATAAATACAAATCAACTTCAACGAAATCCTAACCAAATTATTGAGCAAGCCATAATTAGTAATTGGTTGAGTTGAAAGTGAATGGATCCTATTAGAGAGTAAAAAATTATAATTTGATTAACACTTTTGTCAAACACTAATATTCAGATACATTGACATCGAATTAATTGAATGACAAAACTTAATGACGAAAATCTGAATTCAATGACTTTCAATATATATGAGTAAATTGAAAGTCCATTACCTGAAATGCTGCGTAAATCGAAGTCAGGTCCTAAGATTTTGTTTTCGATTGTGTCTGTTTTTTGTTGGTTCGTGGCATTTGTCGTGCAATTGGTTTCGTAATCATCGCATTCGGCTAATGATTCACCGCTAAAGTCGTTTTCATTGCTTTCGTAGTTTAGTGGCAGTTCACCCGAAGATTCGTCCCACTCTTCCTCAGTATTCGTACATAGATCTAGAAAGAGTCAATGATCTAGATAAATTTGATTAAAAGATAGTAACTAACCATTAGAGTCATCGCAGTCATCATTATCATTTTTGAAAATAGCTCTAAATTCGAGTTCAGTGTTCATAAGATTATCATTTGTTTGTTCGTTGTTAACATTTTCATTATTTTCCACGATTAAAATTAATTTCTTGTCTGAAATTCTTTTAAAAATATTTTCATTGTTTGTTATACTCGAGTTAAATATAAAATGAAAGCGTTTTTCGTCAGAACTATTATCGTCCAACATTAGCTGACCAAGGTGTCCCTCCATTTCCATATAGAAATTTTCAGATGTGTTGAATGTAATGATACAATAGTTTTGTCCGAATCTAATAGGATTTGTTCGGCTTAAGTATAAACTGATTGGATTTGAATTGTCGGGACTCAACCGAACAAATTCCTGCTGACAATAGTCTTCCATATAATCTAAATATTAAAACAAAGTTAGAGAAACTCATAATTGAATCAAATTTACATTTATTTATCGGTAGACTATTTGTGAAACATATGAAGACTAGAATTATCACAACATTTGATATGAATTTCATTTTTTATCACAATTTATATAAATTTCTTCGAAATTATTACTTTTTCTTAAATGACTTTTTAAACGGATCTATGATTTAGTAATATATTGAGTGACACTAATATTCAAATCATTTAATGAATGAATGCTTAAAAATGATTTCTAATCAAAGGGTTTATAATAAGTGACGTTATATTAAATAAGTTTGAGTTCAAAGTTTGATATCTAATGAGATCAAGAAATCAACAAATTTTAAACAAAACTAAATTTATTGATAATATTTGTGAGTATACGACAAAAATAGCAAAGAGTTTGAGATAAACGTCCTGTCATTTCGTATACTTTTTGTTGACTACACTCAAGAATTGTAATTTTAATATTCAAATGAAATCAAAGAATTGGATTTTCACTACATTTTTGATAGTAAATAGTTTCATATAGTTTTCTCGTTCAATCCCACCCCCGCCTTAGAAAAGAGAAAGATAGTCTGTGGAGATATGCCTTACGAGAGATTAGAGATTGAGGCCGGCTAATTAAGATGTGAGCTCTAGAAAATTTATGAATTTTTGACCATAAACGTAGAGTTTTTTTTAATTTGATTCAAAGCTTGTTTTTATATTTACTAAAAAAGTGATTTTTATAAGTAAGGCATTTAATTAAACATTTAATGAATGATAAAAACGATTAATAAGTGGTTGAAATTTTTGGTGAGAAAAGAAACAAAAGTTTGTTTTTAACACAATTTTTAATCATTGGAGTTATGAATAAACATTAGGTCTTAAAACATCCTTTGAGTCCAAAGAATAGTAAATGTTTGCGAAACCAAACCATTGATTAACATTCGGTTCTATCAGAAGGACAGCACTTGAGATTCAAGAGTTTAGTGCTATTGAGCCAAACTCTTTGCCAAATAACGGCAGTACACGTCTCGATGGTCTGTAAGACAATTGAAACTCTTTCATAATTATATAAATAAATGACTTATAAAATATGAGCCCTCAGTGACTGATACCAGACTTGAAGTCATTACAAATTATATTAAATTAAACATTGAATCGAATTACAAAGGAATCAATCATTTATGAAATTCTAATACCACCCAAAACAATAGTTTGCCATGTACATTTTATCATTTAAATGAAACTTAATTAACAAATATTGAAATCTCAGGAATTTGTATAAACAGGAAGTTTATGAACAAACAAAACCCATTCTTTCAAAACAGTATTTCTTGTATTCAAAGGTCTCTACTAAATGACACCTAATTTAATGCCAATTATGTGCCAAACACTTACACTGGTGTTAGTGAGCGGACATTCATTGTGGTCATTCCTCTGAATTCCATTTTTGCTGCAATTGGTTTCTCCGACGGCGAAAATGAGTATAAACTTACGTCCGGCCACTACTTGAGATTTGGCCGATTTTATTGTCACCAATTGTTTCATATGAATAGAGTTCGACTGTTTGTTATACATATCGACCGCATAATGAGTAATATTTTTGACACTCAAGTCATTTGTGTTCAAATTAGTCCACCCGCCAGTCATACGACCCGAACAGATAACAGTCAGTGCCAGGAATGACATTAGAAGAGTCGACAAAATAAAGTTAGACATCATTTGTAAGAAAATTGTATTAAACGGAAAAATGTAATAAAAATATCGAAGACTTTCGAAACTGAAAACAAAATTTGTTGACAAAAATAATTTGATTAAAACCTAAACACAATTTACAAGAGTTTTGTTTTGTTCGCACTTTTAGTTCAGACATTGAGTGCGCAAACACTCGACTCACGAATACAAACCATTTATTTAAAAACAGGTTATTTTTAAATTCTCTCCGAAAACCTTTTAGACTAAACTTTGTTATATTCGTTTAAGTTTTATATAATGATTAAAATAAGACTAATTAAACTAAATAAATGTCAAATTGTTTTCAAAATAACTTAATTAGCAATTAAATGATTGACAAAAAAGGACTTCGAATATAAATAATATTCGTTTCTCTTAAATATTATCCTATTTTCAGTCAAAAGAGTATCGAAAACCTCTTTAAAAGAATTTCAATTGTTTTTAATAATTAAGACCAAAATTCAAAGTATATTCACTGAAAACAAACCATTTTATGTGGTTTTCGCTTAAATTATGAAAAAAGACTCAAAATTTGCCTAAAAATAAATAAAATTTAGCGCATTTTGTAGTCAAACGACTGCTGCAGTTCTGAGAGCTCTCCCCTATAGTTGACATAAATATTGAAATCCATATCACGCTATATAACATAGAAATCAATCATTAGTTGCAGTGATTCCTTCAAAATATCAATTAATACCTTGTTTTTGGGATTCGGAGTCATTTGAAAGGAGCCGACAATCTCTTCACCTCGTTTGACGGTCAGGTAGTCGTCGATATAAAAGACGGTTTGCTTCCAATGAGTGTAAGCGCAATCCGGGGCTAAATATAGAGTTGAAAACTCAATTCATTTGATTATAAGACTGAGGAATGGCTCACAAGTTGAGAATCCGGTTCTTTTGTGGC
This sequence comes from Fuscozetes fuscipes, assembly GCA_034702105.1. NCBI lineage: Eukaryota > Metazoa > Arthropoda > Arachnida > Sarcoptiformes > Ceratozetidae > Fuscozetes > Fuscozetes fuscipes. Next base: position 2,763 of record JAQGCS010001834.1, on the reverse strand, counting down.
ATTTGGTAAACTCAATGTTGAAGTAAGTGACGAACGCCTGAATGTAATCGTCTCTCTTAACCTGCAACTGGAAGTCTGACTTGAAAGTTAGATCTTCCGGTTTGACTGTATATAAGTCGACTTCTTTGACGAGACAATTGGTGGTCACCACTTGTTTGGCGTCCACGACATCGACTAAAGGTTCCTGAATTGCAATCTTTCGAATACAACTCATATCAAAGCCATAGACGTCGTCCCACCCTTTCCATCAAAGCATAAATAAAGACAAGTCTTTTATCGAATGCTAAGTTCGCTTACAATTGATTTTGTCGTCTTTGTACTGACGGTCCTCGATAGCAGTGATGTAAAGGGTGGCCCTATCGGGGAATAGCAGTCCATTTGGTTTCTAAACACAAATCACAATCAATTCACAGGTGTTTTGATTGAAAATTAAAAAAGAGGTACTTACGAGCCATTTGTCTCTGGCGTAGATCACTGTGTCTAACATTGACTCATAGAACAGACAATAACCCATCCATTCAGATATGATTATATCAACTTTGGGATACTGTTCGGGCAAATCTATTTCTTCGACCTTTCCTTTGATTAAAGTAATTTCTAAAACAAAATACAAATATTAAGTCTAAACAGAGTTTAGTTAAATAATTTGAAGATATACTGTGCGAAAGGTTGTTGTCTTTAACCACTTGTTCGGCCAAATTGACAATTCCACTGCACTCGATCTGAAGGAAATATTAGTACTAATTTATGTGATATTAAATGAGAATACATACACCGATGACATGTGCGGCGCCTGTTTTAGCGGCAAACATACTAAGGATTCCGGTACCGCAACCGATATCGAGCACAACCTTATTCTTGAAGAGGTGTTTATTGTGAATCATAGCGTTTCTATAGGTCAGAGTCCGGACCTCGTCTTTAAGCATTTCCTCGTGAATACCGTAATGAGCGTAAGAGTCAAAGTAATAGTCTTTGGAAGTCATGTCTTCAGCGGCCACACCATTCATCACTTCTTCAGTTTTACACTTTTCGCACATAACAGGACTGGTAACCGCCGGACGACAGTTGGCAGTACCCGAACAGTTGACAATAGGCTTAACGTCAATATGATTGTGATTCGGTATCACTTCGATGACATCGTCGTCATCGATGCCGATCGGGTTGAAGATGGAACCGGTGGCCATCGGCACCTTGGTCTCCGCCATCTGAGTGCACACAAATTCAAATCAATCAAACCATAGATTTAAACATTAAATGCATTAAAGGTTTGATTCAATCAAAAAATGAGTTCAAATGAAAACAAAAGCGAGTTTTCATTTCATACTTACATCGATTTCATTAATTTCTGACATTTGTCTCCTTTAAGAACTGAAGAATTGGTTTCGATTTGGAACAGATTTGAGACAATTTTCTGATTGTAATCGCAATTAAAGTATTTGACGACTATTTTATTTAAATTTAAACCAAATGACAATTAAATACAACACGTGTTTAATGAACGCACAAAGCATTCATTCATTGCATTCATTGACAAAACTATACATAAAATACGTTTATTTCGTATATTATCTGAACTTTTGTCGCAAACTTTAGTGATCTCAAGAATAAAACAGAAAAACACATTCAAAACATTTTAAATATTTTAAACACGTTTTACCATGCTTACTTGACAATCAAGTTTTCATTGAGAAGTTTTTGTAAATTCTTTGAATGGCTATTACAGAGTCTTTACTACAGACAACCATTAGGATTGCATCGCCAATAATTACTGAGTAATTAGTAGAGTCTCACACTTTTCAGATTTTTTTATATTAAATAATATTTATGGGATTTTAATTAATCGATCAAAATCACTAAAAAGGACACAGATATGGCTATTTGTTGTTCCTATAAATCCGAAAAATCTGAATTTTGAACGTTATTCTAAATTTTTTCGGACTTTATTTTACCTCAATCCCCCTTAGTATTTTTGGCAAAGTGAGGCTAGGTTACAAATTTTTCACCTTGATGTTTTAATTAAACAGTCTCAAATATGCTTATTTCTATTAAAAAGTTGTACTATTAGCAACTTTTGAAAAAACTAATCCTAAACGCCCTAGAATCGTCCAATTAGGAATCGATAGTTTAAATACATTTTATTAGACAAACGCTAGAGAATGAGTTTGTATACGATTGAACTCTTTGAGAGTTATATGTTTTAGCTCTTTCTTAAGTATATATTAAAACATAATAATAATAATTTGATTATTAATACATTTAAACGTTTTACCGATAAAAGTTCGAAAAAATGCTATTTTTAATCCTATTTTGTGACCGAATTTTCCTAGTTTTTAGTACCAAAAGTGTGCCATATATGCCACTAGTAATTAGTAGGAAAATTTTTGTTATAATTTAATGATTTCTGTAAATATAGAATAGAACCGTCGAGGTAATTTTAGTCCATAAGCGAAATATAACTAAAACAAGTTCGGTTCAAACTCAAAGCCACAGCATTTACACCATTTATTAATTTTTTAAAAGTGTTTCGACCAAATTGAAATCCCCATCAAAAATGATCGCAAGTGGCGAAATAATATTATATATTCGGGATGGCCAAGGGGAGGGGTAGACCTCCTACCCCCTCCTAGAGTCAAAAAATTGTCAATCAAATCCGATGAGTTTTGATACATTTTTCGAATAACTGTTATAACGTTCGGATTCAATATGTTGCACAACATTTAGGACGTCATTTAATTAAATAGATGAGACAATTATAAAAATTTT
>JAQGCS010001833.1:0-12110 GCA_034702105.1 Fuscozetes fuscipes | reverse complement strand
TATCATAGAGAATAAAGTAGGTCTGCAAAGAATATATATTTAAGGTGTTAGTTAGCAGGTTAGGTCCAAAATTATTTCGACCATATTCCAAGATTCCTTATTGTCTTGCTAAATATACTTGAAACTGGCATATAAGTTGGGACATGTCCATTATTAGTGCTAGAAGGATACAGTTTTTAACAGTAGATTATACAGAGCGCATTAAAAGTGATGTTCAACTCATAAATATAATCAGCTATACAAATAACATCTTGCAAATCCTAGGTCTTTGGTCTCAAAGATACTCATAGATATTCAATGTTGGAAATTTTCAATCAGTATATTGTAATCTATTTAAACATTTAAAATCCTTCCAAACATTCGAATAATATATTATATAAAATTGAAAGCATTAGAAGAAAACAAATTCTTTTTCAACAACTTTTTTGTTTGCTCAGAACGAAATTGAATTGCAATCTTTCTCATTTGAATTTTATTTTTGCTCCATTGAATTTGAAATTTATGTCTACGAAAAATCTAGGGAATGTTATTAATCCGTTCGAGCTTATCCCTTGATAAACTAGAATTATTCAAATTTTGTCAGATCTAAATTAAGATGTGCTTTTATACAGAGTCGCCTCAGGGACAACCATTTTCACAATTCCCCGCGGAATGACAAAACTATATACTATTTTGTAAAGGTAGTATAAAATCTTAAAACTAGGCGCGACTTCACTTTTCAAATAACTTCTAGGTTGATCCCACCTTCGCCATGCTTGATTAAAACCACATTTACCAATTTCTTCTTTGTCTAATCACCCTTATATTTGATAAAATTTTATATAAAGTCTCCCTGATCAATGAAGTTATTGAATTATTCCTGTCTTTGTCTTTACTGCGAAACCAAAAATTCAGATGATCACAAATTCAACAAGAAGATTGTCTTGTTAAATTATTAAAATATAGGAAATACAAGTCATCCAAAATAATCAAAAATGGTTGTTGAGTGAGACACGGTCGTTTTTGTTCAAAAATTCAATTTGGTAATGAACCTTTTTCATAACAAGTAAATGGTGTTATCGTGGTATTAATAGATTATCTTGAAAGCTTCTCGGGGTAGACTAATTTTAACTATTAACCAATTAGATTTGGACAAGTAAAAATTAAATGATTTTCAAATGAACTTGTTTAAGGTAACCTTAATTTATAATTATATCTAACTTAAATTGAAATTTCGATAACTTGTAGAGAGAAAGCGTCACATTAAAGATCATTCAAAGTTTTACGAGTTTGGGTTTTATGGGTTAAATCTGTGTTTTCAGTCATGAATTTGGGTTGAGTTGGGTTGGATTCTGAAAAAATTCAAAACGTTGACTTTTTTGTACTTTTTAGAACTATGCATGTAAAGAATTAGCCTCTCCACTCCCTCCACCCCCTCTAACCCCTCCACACAGCCGCAAATAAGGCGTATTTTGTATTAACGGAGTTAATTTGTATTTCTTTATTTACTTACTTTCGCAACAATGAAATTGTGAATGAGGTTGAAAATTAAGCTAACTGCGCAGAAATCCATGTGAGCTGTACCCTAAACCAATTCAAGCTACCACTGAAGCGTAAATATGAGTGTTCTCCTAGCTCTGTATTCTCTAAGTATGCCAACCTTGGGTACTCCTGTGCTTATAACTGCACATGTAGTTATTTAAATTAATAGAATTAAATACCAATTTTATCTGTATTCGAGTCTTATAAGAGCAATGCTGTTAGCTTTTTTCACTACATCCATGAAATGGAATGTAGTATATAGTTTTGTGCGTTACCCCGCCCGCCCCCCGCTTTCAAAAATTTTAAAAATATAAAATTCATTGTTGAAGACAGTTTTTAGAGCAATTTTTGATGGAAAATGGTTTGAGGTTGTTCTAAATTCTAGCTGATATTGAGCTACCTTAGAGAGAATAATGATAATAAACAAGGATGTACCCAAATCCTCATGAGGATTTGGACATATTCTTGGGTGAATTGAGAGAAGCAAATTAATTTTGGTTATAGATGTAGTGCTTTTAGGTTTGATCCTAACCCTTGTTTTTAATTATCCATATAATATCACACCTTTAAATAAATATGTAGGCAACATATTTATAATTTTCATATTTTGTAACCCTAATGAATCTGTGCGATATGTATTTGTAACTAGCAAACTATTTTATACACACCTTCCTGTTATTGAGTTAGATGTGCATATCCCATCTCTATAATTTGATCAATATATTAACTCTCATATTTCAGTTATGATTTAATTTTAGCTCAACTTTGTTTTGTGTGCACACTACATGTATGTCTGTAATTGTAACCATGGTCTATTGTCAAATAAATGTTCTAACTACTAAAACACTGTCTACAAATATATTTAAATTATCATGTTTATAACATTTATTGTAATTATATAAATTTAATTTTATCACTTAATTAGATTAAAATTTTTATTTTTGAATAAATCAGAATTATTTCCATTACTTAAATTAAATAAGATGAATTGCTAAATTTTCTTGTTATATATAATTGTAATACAATCCGTCAATTTTTGTGTTTACAATAATTCAAAAATGTTTTCCAACGAAGAATTTTGCAAAACAATTAACCCGGGCAAATTATTACATGGCTTCCAAAGAAATACGTCTGATTTAATTTTTGGTTCTTTTGTTTACTCAGTAAACGATCTAGTTCATTGCTTAAAATTAATAATTATACATCATTCTTTTCACCATTAGTTCAAAGAAAATAACAAGATGATATGCAGCAAATTTGTTTCGATTCCGGGCTATTTTGAAAAATATAAAAATATAAGGTGATAAATTAAAACAATCAAATGAGCTTTTGATTTTTATTATCTTATTTCAAGTGTATCTTGGCGCATTATCCCTGAAAACGCAGGGGGAAAACAATTGGAAAATGGAACATGGACTGGAGCTATGCAATATTTTTCAGAAAATGTTATTACTTTAAAATGAATCATTACATTATAATCTTATACGGGGGTGTCCAAATACCAGCAATAACCTAGTTCTTCAATATCAGAGCGGGTTAGAGGTTTAGTAAATTTTCATATAGAAAAAGGGGGTAGTATATAATACCAATTAAAAATAAATTCATTAGAATTAAAAATAATTTTATCAAGCTGATTTAACTGGAATTAGCAAAAAATTTTTAAAAATTATCTTACTTGCTAAAAGTAATTGGACACCATGTACTAATCAAAATGCGATTCTCAAGGCAATGGATGCGTTAATAACTAATGCAATTATTGATATAAATCGAAATGAGATTTTTGAAATTCCCATTTATATTGTTCAAAAGTTTCTTACAATACTTCAGAAGCCGACCATGGAGTATATTACAAATATCAGTGAAATACTAAGAGTGTTTTCATTAGAGATATGGCTTATACTAGGTATAGCCTATGTCTTATTATGCAGCATAAATGTTTTGGAATATTCTGAAATTTCCAAGTATAAAATATTCTTTGAGTATATCAGACCAGTTTTAACCCAGAGCATAAATAGAATCAAGTATCTTAATAATATATTAATATTAACTTGGATAATTTCAACATTTATTTTAACTTTTATATTCAAAAATGACATTTTGGCAAATATTATGTCCGGGGGCACTCAAATCATAAAGAGCATTGATGAATTGATAAAAAGTGAAACGAAAGGAATTATTTCTGATGGATCGTATATACATGAATATTTTAAAAAGGTAACTGGATAAAATAAATTAGTTTGGTTTTTAATCTAATCATCTTAAATTGATGTTATTTTAGAATGGGCCTCATATTTTGTACCTGTTTATACCAATCGATAATGAAAACTTTCTAAGCCATGCTTTGCAAAAGATTATCAAGGATAAAATTGTTGTTCTCACTGATGAGTCAGAAAATACATTAATTGCTAATTATTACAAACATCTTAAGTTTGTACAAATACCTGGCTTTGATTACAATAGTATCAAGGGCATTCCTATTAACAAACTATCTGACGACGGGAAAAAGATTCAGCTAGCTAAAGTGTACGATAGATTTATTTGAAAATTGTTTCATCGAGGTTTTTTTCAATAGAATTAAAGCATTATTCACATCTGGTATTCTGAACTTTATTGAGCTCCGGTTCCTTTTCCTCACAAATCATTTGTTGGTTATGAAAAACAAGCAAGAGTTAAATGAAGATTCTACGGTTTTAAATGAAAAAAATATCCTAGATCAATTTATTGTGTCAGTTGAGAACTTAGCTTTTGGTTTTCAAATTATAATTTTTGGTCTAGTGCTAAGCTTGTTCATTTTTATAATGGAAATCTTCGTTTTCCTGCAATCATGCAACACCACTTGATAGATCTTTCAAGTTTAATTTAAAAGAAAGAATCAATCATCTTGTAAACAAACTATATTGATTACCAATATTTTTTTAATCATCTCGATTTGTTTTTGTAAGAACAAATTTATGCAAACTAAATTCCTTAGAATAAAATATTTGTAGATCAATAAAATATATTAATTAAATTGTTATTGATCAATCGGTCATATTGCATTTTTATTTATTTAATTTAGTTTGATTAAATATTAGTCTGATTTTAGTTTTATACATAAGTTACCGGATCAATTAAATAACAATTGAAAAAATTAATAAATTAATATTTCCATTTATTATCTTGTAAAATTTCTAATAAATTTCTAGAATGAATTACAATAATTGTATAGTGTATTATGAAAATCAAATGTTAAACTATTCGAGTGAAATAAATGAGGACAAACTTATTCGCGTTCAACCAGTCCTTTATGCCCCACACCTTAACATTACGTAAGAAATCGGCATGCTTATATATTTTTGATGTTAGCTTAATTATCCAAGTAAATTAAACTCAACTGATGGGAATATAATGGTTGAAATTTGTGGACCACTCCTTCTTTTGATTAAGGAGTTAGCAAAGTTTTTGAAAGCTCGGTGAGTAAGATTTTTAATAAAATGAATTACAGAATACTCCTAATTGCTCAGGGTGAAATTCTATGTCAAATGGGAATCAGTACCTGAATTTATGGAAGGACTATTCAGTGGCTTTGAAATTGTGCTAGGACCAGCTATTGCAAGTCAGTACTTTTTCTACAAACAGTTCCCAGGTCCTTCATTCATTTTTAGCCGCTGTTTGAGCTATTTTGAAATGGCAACATTCGTTTACAGGGTCACTATCAAAAATATTCCAATATTAATGTACTTTCACTGTTTTCCACTTAATGTCTGGGCTCTAATATTTAGCCTAATTTTCACATTTTCCTTAATTTCATCGTTCAATTCATTCAAAATCCAAAAATTCATTGAATTTCTATTCAACTTCTGTCTGACCTTGACAATGAATTCAATTCAAAAAACTTTACTGCACTATAATAATAAACTACTACTTGGCTTATGGTTCATAGTAATACTGATTTTGAACTTGGCATTTTCAGTTTGCCTAATGACTTATTTGATAAAGGCTACTCCCTTAATAAAAATGAACTCGTTAATTGAACTTGTCGACTTCATGAATGGTGATATAAAAATATTAGCTAGGCATGACAGTTCACTTTATTACATTTCCGAAAATCCCGAAACGGATCTTGGTAAAGTATTGAGAGATAAAATGTTACCAATCTATGAATTCGAAGATGCCATGAATATATTACTACCTGGCTTACGAAACGGATCCCTGGCATATGTGAATACAAAACTTGCCTTGATAGGTGACCTTAAACAACTATCAAACGTTGAGAATAATACCAATTTTGATAAGAACCTAATTGATTCGGTACACATATCTGAAGACAACGGGGGTTTAGAGCCTTACTTCATTTTTATTAACGAAGAAAGTAAGGAATGGATTCTTCCAAGTTTGGACTCTGTGTTAGTAGCTTGCAAATTTTTATTGAAATTCATGTTTATTTCTCCTTTAAGAATTTACATTTTGACAGAGTCTGGTCTTTATGATCTCTGGCTTAAAAATACACAAGATTACAGATGCCTTATATCTGAGCCAAATGAGTATAATCCACTAAGCCTAGATAATTTATTCGATTTATTTTACTTGTTGCTGATTGGCCACTCAATCTCGCTTATTGTATTATTTATTGAATTGATCACCAAGTAAATTTAATTATAATGAAAGCGTGACAAATAAATTATTTAAATGTTTATTATAAAAATGAAAATGACCAACAACAAATTCAATTTTCAAAGTAATGAAAACATTATTTAATTATTCTTTACCTTGATTATACTGGCAATTGTATTATGTTAATATATTATGTTAAATACATGTACATGTTAAGAGATTCACGAACATTAATTCAATCTAACAATTTTCACAAAAGTTTTACCTTAACAAATATATGGATATAATATCGAGTCATTTCTATGAATGTCAAACAAAACTATGATTGTTAAATGAATTATACAAAAAATAAGCAATTTAGAAAATTAAATTTATTTTAATAAAATCAATTAAATTCAATATCACTGTATTACAAACTTACTAGATTCTATAATTAAAATGGTATTTATTCCAGAATTTTGTTATCAAATTAAAAAGGAAAAACTAATTTATGAGCTTCAAAAAAACTTATCGGATTTAATTATTGGCGCAATGAAACCCTGGGTCAATAACTCTTATTGTTTATCATTCTATTATTTATCTCATTTATTTAAAATACAGTTCAAACTTAACGATACAGTACTCTGCGGTGATATCGTACCAATTGTTGGCTATATTGAAAAGTACACAAATATCAGGTTAATTATCAAAATACTAATTATAATCTACTAACAATATTTGATTTTGAAGCGTCTTGATACTTTATATTTCAAGTCAAATAGGTGGCACATTATTGCAAAATGGTGTCTGGACAGGTTCTATGCGATATTTTGCTGAAAATGTAAATTATTTATCCAAAAGATTTAAATATAAATTCAGTCAAACCTGGATATAATCTTCGACTTTGTTAAGAAAGTTCAGGGACACTTGGCGCATGTCAAGGCTATCTAGTTTTCAATGAGACTGACTTGAATAATTGAATGACTATAAACAGAGAAGGATGAGGGTTGAATAAATGAGGGATTATAACCAGGTTTGCCTGTGACTTGGCTAAATTTGTTCTAGGCAGTGGACACTATCATAAGAAATTATGGACTAGATGACAATCGTAATTTACTAGTAGAAATGCCATTTTACATCGTGCATAAATTTATCACGATTCTTCAAATGCCTTCGCGGGAACATAAAACAAATATTAATCAGATTTTACAAGTTTTCTCCATTTCTGTCTGGGTATTAATAATGGCTTCATATCTCACCTTGGCTTCAATTAACATAATGTCTAGCTTCACTAGTTGCAAGATAAAAATATTTTTTGATTATCTGAGGCCAATATTATCGCAAGGTTGGACAACAGGCAAACATATTGATCGCATTCTAATAATATCCTGGATAATTTCATCATTCATTCTAACATTCATTTTTAAAAATGATATCTTAGCCAAAATAATGTCAGGATGCTCTAATTTAATAAATAATTTAGATGATCTATTAAATAGTGATGTGAAAGCAATAGTTGTAGCTGAAAGTTATTTGCATGAGCATTTGAAGATGGTAAGATTTATGCATTAGCTATTTGAAAATATTTAATAGGTTTAAATTTAACAGAATATGCCAAACATTTTAAACAAGCTACAAATTGTTAATGGGGAAATATTTTACAGTGAAGCAATTAGAGGAATGGATATAAACAAAAGTGTCGTACTTTGCTCTGAAATTGATAATGATATGATTGTCAATTATTACAGCAAGCTTAAACTTATAAAAACTACTGGTGTTGGTCCAAGTGGACTTGGTGGAATTCCAATCAATAGAAATTTAGAACCTCATAGAAAGGCACAAATAATGCGGTTGTAAGTTGAATAGAAATAAGGTGGTAATTTTGAAAATTTTTCCTTTAAAACTAGCTTGAAAAAATCATTTACATATGGAATTTATAATTACCTACTCTACCGGTATATGGTCTTGAGCAATTCATTCCACAGTAATGTAAAAGGAAATAGGTGGAGAAAGTACAAAAAAGAGCAACAATTTAATGTTTCTGTGAAAAATTTGGCGTTTTGTTTCTGGGTCCTATTAATTTTCTTATTATTCAGTTCGCTAATTTTTATATTTGAACATGTTAAATGAAAATTTTAATCTTATTTATGATTATCAATAAATCAATTTTATAATAAATTTTTTCTGCAAAAGTTAGAAATAGCAACCGCGTTTATTATCCTAGGACGTAAATTGAAAATAGGAGTGTTATCTTGGCTTCTAATTTTAAAACGTCTAATAGCCAAATGTTAAATTAATTTTACCTCGTACTTGCAATAGTCATCGATATAATTTTAAAATTAAAATTCTTGTATACTCATTATTATTCACATTAGTTATATAAGCAATAAATCAATTTAATTTATGACTTCTAATTTATGACAACCTAATTAACATAGTTTGATTTACTACTTATTCCAATCTAAATATTGCATGGTAATGGTATAAAAGTAATTTTTTATTTCACTTAGAAAAATAACAATTGTGAAATATTAATCTCCAATATCAAAATAAATCTATAAATATGTCTTAATATAACTCATATCTCTATCAATCATCTCTATAAATGTCAAAATAAATCTACTCTTAATCAATAAATTGTAAAAAACAACATGCCATTTATTAAATTAGCTTTAATACAATGAATTACTTTAGAGCCTTATAGTTCATTTCTTTATGATCCAGGTACGTAAAAATAATGGTATTTATCCCAGAATTCTGCTATCATTTTGAAAAAGAAAAACTAATATTTGAGAGTCAAAGAAACACCTCGGATCTAATTATTGGGGCAATGAAGCATTGGGTAAATAATCTTATTCATCTATTATTTAATTATTAATTAGGTTTACTTAAAAATTGTCTAGTTTAAAAATAATAACACCGTCTATTGTGGTGAGAGCGTACCAATTACTAGTTTCATTGAAAAATACACAAATATCAGGTTAATAATCGATAAATTTCAACATTGATTAAACTAAGTAAATTATTTTATTTGAAAGTATCTCGATACGTTATATTCCAAGTGATACTGGAGGCCAATTATTACAAAATAGAACATGGACAGGTGCTATGCAATATTTTTCAGAAAATGTATTTATTGTATTATTACATTTAAATAGCAAATTGATATATTTTATTTGTGTCAGGCAATTGATACTATGATGAAAACCTTTGCTATGGATATGAATCGTAATTTGCTTGTTGAAATGCCATTTTACAGAGTTCATAAATTGATCACAATTCTTCAAATGCCCTTGAGAGAACATAAAACTAATATCAGCAAATTTTTAAATGTGTTTTCGATTTCTGTTTGGTTATTAACATTGGCTTCATATTTAACCTTGGCTACAATTAATACAGTGATCAATTCAAAGTGCTCTAAGATGAAAATATTTTTTGGATATTTAAGACCCATATTATCTCAAAGTTGGACACCAAATAAACAGAGCTTCAATCCGGTTCTAGTAGCATCTTGGATAATTTCCTCGTTTATTTTAACTTTTATTTTTAAGAATGATACCTTGGCCATTGTGATGTCGGGAAGTTCTAATTTAATAAATAACTTTGATGACTTATTGAAAAGTGACTTAAAGGCAGTAATTCCAGGTACAAGCTATGTGCACGAATATTTGAAAATGGTAATTTATGATTTTATAAAAGCATTAGTTAACAAGTTTATATTCTATAGAATATGCCAAATATCTTAAACAAGGTGCAAATTGTTGAAGAAGAAACATTTTACAGTGATGCACTCAGGGCAATTTATAGAAATAAAAGTGTTATACTGAATGATGAATCTGAAAATGATATGCTAGCTAATTTTTACAGCAAGCTCAAATTAGTACAAACTATTGGCATAGATTTTAATGGTATGAGTGGGGTTCCAGTCAATAGAAAAATGGACTTAAATAAGAAAGCTCAACTTAATAAATTGTGAGTCAGAGAAACAAATTAACATTATTTGAAATTCTTTTTCCTAATGGAGTTTAAGAAAATTATTTACATCCGGAATTTACAACAACCTACTTTATCGCTATATGGTCTTGGAGAATTCAATCAAAGAAAATGGAAGAAGTCAGTCTAGATATAGAAATAGACGGAGTAGAAGAAATAGATACCAAGAAGATGACTCGATTCGAGTTTCTTTCACAAATTTGGCATTTTGTTTCTTATTCTTAATAATTTCATTATTTATAAGCTTGTTTATTTTTATAATTGAAAATATTAGCTAACATGTAAAATTTTATTAATGTTAAAAGGTAATAATTATTTTGTGTACAAAATTTTCAATAAATTTCATTTTCCTTCAATTAATTACATTGTTTTCAATTTACCTAATTTGAGAGTTTAGCAAGTTGAAAATATTTTCATATGTTTTAAATAAATTATGTATTATGTAATTTAAATAAACTTGTATAAATAAAAATTACCAAAAAATAAATTAAATTGAGACAAAATTGAAATAGAACTTAATTGGTTGACTACAAAAATATCGATTAATAATCAAGTGATAAAAAGATCATGGGCACAAAGATATAAGCAATTTAAAATAAGTAATACAGTGAATAAAGTATTAAAAATGATCATTATCTGATTATGGTATATTTTTGATTAAATTAAGTAAAATAATGTTTTACCAAAATGGAAAATATATCTAAAGGTTCGGAAAATACATAATAATAAATGAATAAACAAGTAAAATTGCAATTCAATTATGAAATACTATGCTAATTTACTTTATAATTTCAAAAGAATAATAAATATATCTGATTTGATTATATTTAATTAAAACAAGCTTTGCGTAAAAGCAATAGATATTATACTTATGATCAAAAATTATTTGCCTTTCTCAACTCACTCAAGAATATGTTCAAATTCTCACGAGAATATGGGCACATCCTTGTTTATTATCATTATTCTCTTTCAGGTAGCTTCGTGTATGCTAGAACTAGGACAGTCCAAATCATTCTCTCATTAAAATTTCTTTAAAAACAGTCACCAAAAATGAATTTTAAATTTCAAATATTTTTGAAAGCGAGGGGGTCAGTTTTGGTGGGAAAACTATATACTATATTCTGAAAAACCTTGGGTATAGCAGTCTAGTTATTTTCAATAATATCACACTAAAAATTAGTCTGTTATCTAAATAATAAGAGTAGTATTAATAACTGCGGCTTAATATTTAATTATTTATTTTCATCGAACATTTTCTATTTTGGCCTAGTTTGAATAAACAGTAGTACTGACAAATTAATTGATCAAGACTACATCAAATGGAAAACATTTCTATACAAAAAAAACATATTTTGGTAAATTAATAATGAGCAGTGACACTTCTATGTTCCAAAAGGATTGTGATTCATATAACAAGATGCTTATTTTGCAAGGATTTGAAAGAAACACATCGAACTTGATAATTGGAATCTTTTCAGAGGAATTTCTAGAGCTTAATGAAAGCTATGTTCAAATTTGTAACGCATTTTCTTTTTTACCTAAACTGTTTGAAAAATATTACAATACAAGGTTATATTTTTAAAAATATTTCTGTTAAAATCTTAAATGTCACATTATTTTTTAAATATAGCACATTTTTACGCAATATGACCGATCCTTCTGGTGGATATTTAAATGTAACATGGTCAGGTGCAATGAAATATATATTTGTGAATGTAATTTTAATTTAAAAATATTTGAATCTACAGTAAAGCCTTTTTAGAGCCTAGTTAGAATCCAATTGTTGAAGATAATCTTATAGAATACTACAACTACTGATTTGTTATGATCTCCATCTAGTAATTTATCTAATATATTATGAACCTTTGAATATATTAGATACAACCGGTGAAGAATTTTATTCATGTTTTACTGTACTTAAACTTTTTACTATGAGTATTTACTAGAAAAATTATTTTTTAGGCAATAGATATAGTATTGACCGAATTTGCCTTGACAAATGACAGAAGCACAATAGTTGAAAT
>JAQGCS010001832.1:0-12114 GCA_034702105.1 Fuscozetes fuscipes | reverse complement strand
GGGGGGGGTAGTGGGAGATAATTTTCCCAAAAAGTTTCCAAAAATATTTGCCACCTCGCTGAAAAAATGTGTGCATGTTACTCAAAATGAATCATTACTATAGCAATGAGTTGGATTGACATTAATATTATTGATGTGATTGTAAATCTCTTTACAGAAATACTGGCCACTAGTAACTAGTTAATCTAAGTTTGTTGAAATATAACTAGACCCCCTTTGACATAAAAGAACATAATATTATTGTATGCTTTCCCTCTTTTGAAAGTTGTGTAAAAACATAACCTTAAACGTTGAGATGATTTTTTTTATTTAAACGTCAATTATATATTGATAATTATGGTTTCTTTTGAATTGACTCTGGGTATCTCTTCTCGGAGTATTGAATCAGGATTAAAGTAAGGATTATAGTCAGAAACAAACTGTAAGATTAAGAGAATCGTAATCTAAGCAAATGTTCCATTTAATGTGTAGAATAAGCATGCACCATTACGGCCACATTCAAATTTGCAATGCTAACAGAACAACAGAACAACAGAAGAAATGAGGAAATATTTTCATACTTTTATTAATTAAAAAAATCAAAATTTTCAAAAGTATGTCTCGAATGCGTTTGTTTTAATTTTATGTTTTCATGTGTTTCTCAAATTATTGAAGTTATGTCAAAACATTTTTAATTAACGGAACTCCAGTTCAGCCAATTGTTGGCTCGAATCTAATATTTGTTAATAGAGTCTAATTTCCAATTAATAAATGTTATATTTGTTATATGTTTAAGGTATAAAAATCAGAGATGAGTTTGTTTCTAAGTTAAAGGATTTCGAACCATTTGACGACAACTCTTGTTAACGAAACCTTTTGTCATGAAATAGTATGAATAGTTTGAATAGTATGGTTCCAATTTGTTTAAAACTCCTACACTTCAAATCTAAATTATTGTGGGTTAAAACCATTTCTGTGGGCATCAAATATAACATTAATTGAAAACATTTTTATGAATGACATGTAGTGGAGGCACACGACAAGTGCTAACACGCCTTTGGAACGTGCGTTCAGTTTAACAAACTTTGAATAAGAAGTAAATTATTTCCTCACAGAACGAAACAAACCAAAGATGCCCAAAATTAGGGGGACTTAAAAATTAGGGGGGTTTTGGATCATCAGACCTAAAAATTCAAAGGAGAACAAGGTAACAATTTTGGCCGGGGTGTCCATCCCAAAAACTAGTGGTATTTGAGATAAACTCCATTCCACATCTCTAACAAACAGTCCTTTTATCCAAACAATCAAATAATTTAAATCTTCAATTATTTCGGATTTCTGTGAATACATTCATAAATAAGCATTTATTGAGACTAAAAGCTATGCTTTCATTCGAATGCAATACTAATTAGTAATTAGTTTACTATTTCTTTAATTTTATACTAAAAATCATCAATTGTTTGCTATCCATATAATATTTAGAACCCAAACATTTGCAGAAGAAGTACTCAAGCTCTGTTAACTTTCCTAAATTACATTGATGTTCACATTTATTTTCAATTCTAAAATGAATGTCTGATGCTTGTAAGTTTCAAATTGCAAGGTTAAAGTTTCATTTAATAAATGGAAATTAGTAAAAATGAGTGTTTGTGTGAATTTTAGTGAATAATTGGTTTTGCCTTAGATTTGATGCCAATTATAACAGTTTTCGACTAATGTCACCAAATATTAGACAAATTGAGACCACGATCAAATCGAATATTTGATGTCATAAAAGCTCAACTGACACGTTAAATTTGTGCTCATTGATTTATGCTTCATTAATTGTCCCTAATTTTACAATTTAAATATGTAAAAAATATTTTAAGTCACAGTAAAAATTTAACGATATTTAGTAATGAATTGATTTAATTTTGCTCATACATGATGATATGTGTACATACATGCATGATACATCATTGATGCATTTTATTCATTTATTGAGCCCACTACATTTACATCCAATTGAAATCCCCATCAAAAATGGCCCTTCACTTCGTAAATGTAATGACAAACACTTTTGAGGGAAATTAGTGCAAAGAATATAAGAATATTGAAAACTAATCCCAAAATAAGTCTCAAAAGGTTTTGAAAGGACTATTCAAAGGCTTATTATTCAGGAAATGCTGTCAATGAAACTCATAAAAAATGAGTTTTCTATCCTTAAAGTCATACTTACATTACTTGAACCTATTTTTACACAAAAAGTAAACAAATATCTGCCAATTACTGCCCATTCGACTTATTAGCTTGGTTAAAGGCTTTCAAATAGTTTAATAGTTTGATGAAGCTCTCCAAGACCTATATGGCTTCAAATTTTCAAAACCGTATTCTCTTGGCTGTGTTCGGTTCTTAAGATGATTAAATTCAGGGATGTTCAAGGCGGGATCTAGGGGGGTGATTTTTTTGAATTTGCCGCCTCGCTTCGCTCGGCAAAAAATACGAAGTGGGGATCAAGATTAAAATACAAGCCGCCGAGCGAAGGGAGGCGGCAGCGAGAGGGGTATACCTGTAATGTTAAATTTTCGAAAATTTCTAGGGGGATAATCGCAAATTTTTGGCTCTAGGGGGATTTTTCGTCTATCCCCCTTGACCATCCCTGATTAAATTAGTCTGTTTTTAAATTTTAATCTTGAAATTCACCTAGATGATTTATTTTTAAACTATTTATAGAATTTTATCAGTGCTTAAGGCAAATGTGTTATAACTTATAAGTTATGCGACTATTTTGAAGACTAATGAGATTTGAAATCAAAATATATTGAGGAAAATGATTCGTCTCTTAAATAATGGAATTATAGTTCAAATACAAGACATTCTTCTTTGCGTAAGATTTTGTTTTTGATTAGTTTGAGTCGAGGCAATCAGCCAGTCAATGACCTAGTTTAGCTTCCAGTTGAATAATAACATGAAAGTGAAAATATAATTATAATCAGATTCAACTCAAGTGAATAAATGGGAAAAATTTGATGAAAATTGTGATTGTGAAAAGTGTGAGCCTTGACATGCAATTCACTCACTTTATTCTTACCAGAGGTTTATGTTTCTTTCAAACTTCAGAAACACTTTCAATGTTGACATCTGTTTTGATTAATTAAAAAAATTAATTGAGTTTAGAACACAAGGCTATGATATACCGCAACCAATAATCGATATTCAAGTCTTCAATCAATTCATTATTTTATTTAAACGAATTCAAAATATTTAATTAATATTTTAAGACTCAAGTAATGTAAAGATAGCTTATTATTTACTTGAATTAACCTATGTACATGTAAATATGTAAATATTTAAATGTTGTCTTCTTTCAAAAGTCAAACATTAATTAATTTAAATTTTAAAGTATGGAAAAGTGATTTCTGAAACTTATTGTTTAGTTCTGTCATTCGCTTAAATTAAATAAAAAAAATTAATTCCTCTCCAAATTGTTTGACAGGTAAAATGGCCACTCCTCCCTATTTGACCTGGATTGTACTTATTCAATACAGTATATATATTCAATTAGTAGCATATCACCTTGATAATAAAAATTCTAGTAAAGGATTATACAATGTTTTAAACTTTAATTTCTAGAATGAGAAGAACGTATCAAAAAAATGTGTCATTTGTTTTATTTTGTAAACTTTTCATCATTTAAAGGCCATATTTAATATATGAGAAAGCTTATTTAATGAAGTTGAGTATTTTGACATTTAATTAATAATAAAGCATTTTTGTTGAATTCCACATTTGATGTGATTCTGGACTTAATTTTTGTGGTTATGTTGTGTTATATCACGTTTTAAACCTTATATTTAATAAAAATGTGACACTTTTTGATGGCCTGTTCTTATCTTTAAACCATTAAAATCAATATCAATATTGTTTTTATCAAACATTTTTCCAAATTTAGAATCCAGTAATCAGTATAAGAACATCCTTGGGATCTTGCTTTTAATGTTTCTAAATGATCTTTATTTACCCAAGGTTTAAATAACATTGATACATTTCAATTTTTAGCTGCAAAAAATCAATGAATTTCCCAAAATATATAGTGAAATAATTAAAAAAAATGGTTTGACCCGGATATAGAAACCTTATTAAATTTTACATTAAATTTATTTATTATGTCAGGGATGCCCATGTCGATCGGTCAAGGGGGTAGTTTTCAAAAGTTCTAAAAACCACTTTTTTAAAGGAGTATATTTGAGGATTTTTTAAAGCAAAAGACATAAAGGAAACAAGCTTTGGATCGATGTAATATAAACGGCCCCAAGGTCACACATTGAAAAAGTGACTTTGTTATTATTCTCGAACCCATTACTGGATTTTAATATAAATTTTAGATGAACTTGTACACCAATTTTTAGGATGATATATATATGAGTAGAAATTACAGAAACAGATAAGTTTCTATTGGTTAGAACCAAAAGTAAACAAATAAAAGAAAATTGAAAATGAGATCTCAATTTTGATTTCCAGTAAATGGTTTTACTGTACTTATGCTATGTCCACTTTGAATTTTCCCTATACTATACATTAATAGACAGATCGCGCAAAACTTTATACTACATTCCATAAATGTAGTGCAATGTATAAAGGGAACCACGGTAAAAAAAATTCCACCTAACTTCGCTCGGTGGTGAGGGGGTGTATACCTGTAATGTTAAATTTTGAAAAATTCTAGGGGGGTTGCCAAAATTTTTGATTCTAAAGGATAAGAGGTCTATCCCTGCAGTGATGTGTTCTAAACATGATTTAGAAGATGTTTTTTGGCGGTCATATTATGCAGTTTACTAAACTGAGTTAAGTAAATAATTGAGCATGTACACTTTTAATAATTTATTTTTACAGTTTTAATCAGAAAACACTTTTCTATACAAACAATAAAATAGAAATAATAGACATAGAAATTGAATTAAAGGAGAAAAGAGAGCTCTAATCGAATAAAATGCGAGAAAAATGTTCTCTATTTTAAAGTTTAATGAAATGCATTTCACAACGAATTTCGAAATGAAAGCAAAGATAATAAAACAATTGCATCAAAAGTCAGAACACATTAGAGAAGTAAATGTAATGTAATGTCTGTGTCCTTGACATCCACTAAAACGCAGACCAGAATCGATCTCTGACTGCACTACAAATGTTAGATAAGGTTTTGTCGATCATTGCTTTGAAGGCCTGAGAACTTACATACCTTTCCATAAATTTAATACATGTATCGATTGTTAATGAAACGATGAAACGCCACTCATATGAATATCATTGCAATTCATATATAAATGCAATCAATGAAAGCAAATAGACTGAGAACACGACTGTGAAACACTCTGGGTATGACCCGGTTTGTTGCACAGCTATTACTTCTTTCCAGTCCTGTCTTTTAAACTCAATGTTCGCTAAGAGTTTGTTAGTATTGAAACACTTCCTAATGTTTTGAATTAAGAAAAAGAATATCAATTAAAAGCCATTTTAATCACGAGTTTAATGAAATTGTTTGAAATGTTTGGTATAGTTATACTAAATGTAACGAAATTTCACTCAAATGTAAACTAATTTATTTGACTTTAATTGTCGACAATTAAATACTTATGACTTTGTTTTGTACTCAAAATAACAGACATTTTGAGTAAATGTTCAATGATCATAAAATTGTTGGTGAAAACTTTTGAACGGTTCCTGGCTATTAATAAAGGCCTTAACACAAACGCAGTGCCACTTTCACTGACATACATACAAAGCTATGGATATATTCATTTGAGCGCTCAGTCAAGTATTGGAAAGCATTCTCAAAATATTTTAATTGTGTACTGACTTTGTTTTGAAATATTTTAAAGTTTATTCAAAATTTATTTTCTGTAAGAAATGTGTCCGTTATTTTAGATGTGATGGTAAAGGGCTGAGCAGCCAATCGTGTGAATCGTTGCACAAAATTTTGCTCAACTTTTGCTGAACGTATCGATGCTTAAGATAGTGTTCAAAGACTACAACAAGTCGTCAGCTCTTGAGTTATAGTTATTATTCGCCTAATAATAAGAGTGTTGGACCAGAACTCATAACAGGCTTTGTCTATGGCTCTGTTCGTTCTCTTCTGTACTGTTCAGTGAATTTAACAATAAGTTTGACCCGTTTTAAGTGCTTTCAAATCGTTGAAATCGTTTGAATCCGGTAACTCTTTCTCGTTTACACACTTTGCCTGTGACTGAGAAACTGTAGGAACAGTCACATTCTTTCTACGCTCGCTTGCAGTACGTCAGTCAACAGTACTGACTGTCTGTACGCAAACACTCAACCAATCCATGGAAATGTAAAAGTATTTGCGCCGATGAAGACCAACAATCACTGAGATCTCGCCTACGAGTTGCTAAATGTTTGGTCTGTCTGTCGGTCTGACCAGCAGTTTATCAAAAATTAATTGATGTGAAGTGATCTCAGATTAATCCTCATTTGAGAGTTTTAAAAGTCGAGTCAACCCTACAATAAGTTGAGTGAAATGTTTAAAAGTTCTATTCATTAGAGTTTGTCTTCAGATTGGGTTTTAAATAATTGAAACTGAAAATTGGAAGACAGCGGGAAGATGACAGACCCGGTTTATATTTTGAATGTAATTTGTGAAGCAATCGCTGCATTCGTTGGCCTAATATTCAACGGATATATTCTTTTTGTGTTGATTTGTTCAAAACTAACGGTTAATAATATTCTTCTATTATTTATGGCATTGTCTGACATTGCAATCTGTTTACTCATACTAATGGCTAACACTCCTATGACTCTCATTCAAAACATCCAAGAAGTTCCTAGATTCAATTCATCAGTAATCATAAATGAGCCTATTGATAAATGGGGCTGCAACGCACAAGGAGCTCTGTGGACAGTATTGCCCCTGTGCATTATTTGGACCATTTGCGGACTTATAGTCGACAGATATGTGGCTATAATACGTCCGCTAAGTTATAATCGAATCTTAAACATACGAAAGGCTGCGATAATATTGCTTTCGATTTGGATTTCTTTGATTTTATTCGCTTTTCCGCCACTTTTGGGTTACTGTAAATACAGATTCTCTTTGAGTTTTAGCGGATGTGTTGCCGTTTGTTCGCGAATCCATGAAAATGGGTTTGAGTTTTATTATATGTTTCTATATTTAAGTGCATTCGTAATCGCATTCACAATAATATTGTGGTGTAATTCACATATTCTGATCATCGCTCGCAACCATCGCCACAGAATAGTGTCTGCCATATATGAGATCACAATGAGAGCACAGATTACAATCACACATCAGTCACAGTCCAGTCCCAACTACTTATCCAAATATAAAGGCCGGGATGCGTTTTGCACAATCTTCCAATTGATTGGGTCTTTACTATTATTAACGGCTCCCTATTATGTGATCTACTCTTATAAGACATTCTCAAATAATTTTGATGATAACTACTGGTCCTCTACGGCAACGCTTATCCTTTCGTTCACTCCGATAGTCAACGGTTATGTTTATGGCGTCAAAAGCAAAGCTCTTCGCAAAACTTTCAAAAGACTTTTGCAGGTATAGTATAGCACATGTATTCTAGAACATTTCGCTTCAGTTCGGGTTATATTTTGATTGCAAATAATTAGTAAATAAATTATTGTTAATTAGCAACCAGCAAATAATTTATTTGAATTCCAAATTAAATTAGTTCCTTAACTACAAAAAAACTAAAATCAAAAATAAATTAATTTTTTGATTAATATTTGATTTCATTGAATATCAAATTAGGTTTAATTGAAAAGCAAAACACATTCTTAGAATTCGTGTATTCTCTCTGTGAAGCGATACATCCAAAAGCTAAAGTTTTCATTGTATTCTGGTCAATTATTTTTGTATTTAATAAATTTTTTAAAAGGCCTGTATGAAAGCTACACATTTATTTTTGAGCTAGATAATTTCAAATATTCCTGACTGAAACTAATAGCGAATAATTGAATTTTAATGAATTTAATAAAATTGTATGTTTTTGTTAATTGTGTTGATGTGTTGACAGCGATATCTCTACGAACAACAGGCGTCCATAGAAATCGATCGCCGGCTTTCACTTCGATCTCAGTCTTCGTTGAGAGAGGGCTGGAATTCACTGCTTATAACAACAAGTCTTTCATCAAATATGATGAGAAGTCAACGGCGCTATTCCGCACCCCTTAGCTTTTCTCCGGTAACTCTGGCTGAAGAAGAAAATAACAAATTCTCGATCAGAAGACAATCGTTGGAAAATTTCAGCGATACTCAACTCAAGACACTTAGTGATACCTGTGTCGCACTCACCAAAAGGCCATCGTTTCTCATAGAAACTAAAATCACTAATAAAGTGCCACTGAGTCCTATTCAAGAAATTTCTCAGGGATTCAGTGAAAACTCAAGTATTTTCATAAATACTGACTGAAAGCCATATACTTTTCAATTACTTCATTCGATTAAATAAATTTATATTTTAAATATTAATTAATTATATGGTTTTAAACTCAGTCTTAAGTAAAATTCAAATTAAACTCAAGAAAAATGTTTTCACCAATTTTGTAGTCTTCATATCATATTCATAATTGTTATCATATTAATGATTGAGTCGAATATTTTGCGTAAATGTTTAAACTATTATTTATTTTGACTAAAAATTTCATTATAAATGTAAATAAATATGTGGAATCGAATGATCCGGTGCCATTTTTCATTGTATAATATGTTCTAATTAAACAATTGCCTCATTTCATTGGAATCTTATTATTTTTAATAGTAATCAAAGCAGTGATTTGAATGAAATCACTTCAACCAAAGCTGTATCGGAAAGGCTGAACACTAGTTTGGAGCCTCTAGCTAAATTCTATTTGTTTTGGCTAGACTTAATACTCTCTGCAATCATTATTCTTTATTATGCTATTTATTGACATAAAATGTCTCAAGATCACTCACATATGTTGTCAGAGTATTTGAGTATTTTGAAAACACATAAGTTAAAAGATTTGCGATCAAGGTTTGCCATATTTTACGTACATCTATTAGAGACTATTTATCAAAGTTATCTTGATTGTTTAGGGGCTAAATATTCTTTCGCACTAATAAAAGTTAAAGCGATTTAATCGAAGTTTAGAATTGATTTGAAGTGACGACTGAATAGTAAGTGTCATATCACTCGACACTTATTTAGTTATTATCTGTGTTATAATCGAACAAATCTTAACCAATAGTAATACCAATACCCTGATCATTTAAATAAATCATAACTTATTAAATGTCGAAATAGAGTATTGACGCAAAGAAAAACTGATTTGTGATCGATTGACGTAAACAAGTCTTTTGCCAATTGAGTAGATTATCCTCTGTTTAGTTAATCTGATCGACAAATCGACTCATAATTTCAATGCATTCAAAGAATCTATTTTTAAAATATTTGTCTGTTTTTCGGCTATAAATTTGTTCTGAGAAAATATATTAATAGCTGGTGTATGACCTCAGCTCATAATCATCCAAATGATTCAAAGCAATCAAAATGGATGATCCCCTCACTTGACTACACTTTGTTTTCACATTTCCTTATTTTTAACATGGATTTGAAACTTAATTCATCTTGTTGTATTACTTTATATTCAGATTCGACAAATAGATATACTCCGAACCTAATATGAAAAACAAAGTAGTTGTCAGTCCAGTACTGTCTGAACGGCACTCAATATTCTAAAGAATTAGTAAAAAAGCAGATAAATAATCAAAAATATTACAAGCTAAAGCAATAATAAATGAAATTCGTTGATTATGTGCTAGACTAGTTTTTCCTCAAATTCAATTAAAAAGACTTCAATTTATGCAAATCTGAAACTTTTATTTTGAAACTTTACCAACAAATTATACAACAAATTGTACTTGTTAGTAGCAAAGTATACATTCATTTAATGTTATCAGACGTTTAATTTCATTAGTTAAATGATATTTATTTGCAACATGGCCAAATAAACAATTTAATGGTTTATTTATTTAATCGATTTAGAGCTTCGAGTTTGAAACTTAAAAGAAGTGTTTTAAAAAGACAAAAACAATTGAATAATCTTTTAGAAAAAAAACAATTTTAAAATATTTAAAGATATAATATAAAAACAGAAAAATGTTTGAAAGCTATGGACTGACCCACAGAGTGATAGACACCGACTGACTATCAAATTAATTCAATCTTTTCTTAAATTTCGAAATAAGTTTCTCATCTATTTTTGATTCTTTACATTGAGTTCAAAATAAAAATTACAGTTCTTCTGAAAAATTGATAAAATCAAAAATTATATCAAATGAATGGAATATATATTAGAAAAACTGTTTTAAAAATCAAATTTTGCGATCATTTTGAATGACTTTTTCCAACGCATGAATAGTTTGACCTGAATTTAACGGAGAGATTGAGATTCAACAGTTTTTATTTTCATTTAAGTGTGTGCTTGTGAAAATTACAGATTAGCATGCTACACTTATAAGAAATTGTTAAGATTCCAAATAGAGAAGCATTAAATTCACATTTTCCCAATTGACGACAACTAACTTTTTATATCAAAATACTAAAAATACCAGGGATGACCAAGGTCGACGGCTCTAGTGGGGGTCTAGGGGTGATTGACAAGGATGTTTTGTAATTTTTTCATTATCTTATTTAGTTTGCCTGGAAATTGAATTCAAAGTTTGGGAATATTTAATGATCTTGTGCAAAAGTGCTTATAATTAGACAAATAATTTTTGAATATTCTATTATAACATTCTTTATAGATTATTATGAAAACATTTATATTTGATATGCCGAGAATGAAATTTAAAGGCCATGGTCTTTTAACTTGTCCCATAGTAAACTGCGGTTCAGGGATAACCAAAGGGTTTTTGTAACACTCCCCCTAACACACCTCGTCTAAGCGAGGCATCAAATTTTTTAGAATTTTTTTGGGTCCGCCTCTGATCAACATTACTATCAGAGCTATACCCTTCCTTAAGTTTTTGATCTGAAGGACCCCCTAAAGTCACGGTCTTGGTCATCCCTTTTGCGATTCCAGTTATAAACGAACCAGGGAAATGTAAAATATTGCCTGGAATTACTCTGTTCTAACACTGCAAATGACAGTATATGAGAGTATATGAAGCAAATCAAACACAAACTACTTCTTGAAGTCTAAGAATTTACATTAATTGAAAAATTTGTAAAATATTCACTGAATTTCTTGTTTGACCCCTTTGTGTGTATTATTGGCCAAATAGTGGGCCAAAAATTACTTTGAAATTCAATTAAAAATCCAAAAGATAAGAGTGACCTAAAAAATATACTATAAATTCAACAAAGATGATGCCTGGATATTTAAATAATAAAAATTCAATCCAGATAAGTAGACTTTATTAAATTAGTAAACTAAATTTCTAGATATCTGTTTTAAACTCAATTTAATGCCTCATCTCTTGAATGTGAGGGAGACATGCACCTTTTATCTTTACCTAAATGAATATTATAAGCAAACATAACTTAATCTGATGATTGCTAAATTGACATTTAGAGCATTTTATTTTATATAAGTATATTATCAACAATTTTGAGAAAGATAATTAATCTATACGTGAAGGTCAATCGTACAAATTAATAGAACTTCAACTTTTAATGTCAACCATTAGTTGTTTTTCGATTTTTGTCTTATATTTGAAGACTTTTAATCCAGAAATGGCATACATTTCACAAAAGTGATGAGAAAGTCATTCGTTCAAAATTATGAGACAATACTGAATACAATTTCAGTCAAAGATAAGATTAAATCATTTTTTAAATTCCAAATATAATAACCATTAGTTAGTATTTGACAAACATTTTTATGGGTTCTAGCACAACTTAGGATTTAAACAATTATTAAATATGGAAGGATTTTGTTCTCCATGTGAATTTTTTTAATTTAGACTTCAAAACTTGGTATATTACAAACTCTCGTTGATATTTCTAAAAAAAATCCATAACTAAATTCTAGAAAAAGGTTGAGAGAGAGAGAGAGAGAGAGAGAGAGAGAGAGAGAGAGAGAGAGAGAGAGAGAGAGAGAGAGAAAGAGTCAGTAATTCTTACTGTTGTAAATTGTGTGGGC